>WOGZ01000319.1:0-37899 GCA_009733775.1 Alectoria sarmentosa
GTAAAATCAACAAAAAACGTAAATTTCTCGCTTAATAATCGTAGATCGTAAAACGTAAGATTCGAATTCAAAAAAAAAAATCAAAATCAAAAATCAAAATCAAAAATAAAAAAAATCACAATTCGTTTCAAATTTGCATAAAATTCATAAATTTAATGAATAACTAAATTTAGAATTTCGATTCGAACAAAAAAACATTGAAATTTAAAAAAAATGCTAAAAAAACATCTTGTCAGGGATTAAACGTATGATCAAATGATATGGGTGTTACAGTATGAATAAAATATCAACTATGGTGTTTCTATCTAGTAGAAGCATGTGCATATGTAGGCCGCAAGGCCTTGGCGCGCTAGGCCGATAGTCGGACCGTGCGTTGTAGAGAGGAAAGAGTGAAACCATGACATTACCCCCCTCTTAAAAACATGTCATGTCTTTATGATTTCTTGATTGACGGCAGCGGGGTAACGACAGCGAGGTTCATAAACACATTCATCACATTTATCACATTCATCCAGCATGCATGCATGCGTGCATGCGTGTGTTCATCAAAATCGAAACTTTTTCGTGTGTCGGCGGAGACGCTCTCAACATCCAGGCCTTCAGCGATCGCAACAATGAGTCAAATCTCATGAAAAGTGGCTTCGGACGTAATTAATAGGAGTGCGAACAAGGGCAAATGAGTGAGGAATGATTCAAATGTATGAATGTTGAGTAATGAGATTGCATGATGATTGCTTTCAGAGCAAGAATTTGGGTTTTGACGCATTCGAATCGAACGGGCCTGAATCGTTGAAAAACGCAAAGTTCGATATTTTGTCGGATCGAATGCTGATCATGCGCTAACCGAATGCAATTAGATTGCGCTGTGGGAGAATGTAAAGATGCTATGAATCACATGGCCGGGCGCAGACCTATATTACTATTTTTTCTCAACAGCTTTCTCCTTGACATGTAATGATTTGATCTCCTCAAATGACAGTGATATGGATTGTTTGCAAGCCTCGGTCTGATTGAGTCGATGGTCACGTTCAAGACACTTGAAACATCGTCTTTCCTTTTTCAATAGTGCTTCAAATTCGTCCGAGTATGTAGATTTCGCATGGGGTGCGACGGTGTGGGTTAGAAACTTCTGTTCATCGATTTCTTCCACATTAGAAATGGCTCAAAGACGCATATTTTGATCGCATCTTCGTAATCGTTCCATATATTGATTATATGTGAATGTGGTTTCGTTCAAGGTTTAAAGGCGGAGTTTGAGGGTGATAAATCGTTTTAAAGTGGAAGTTTTATGACTTTCGATGTAATTCAATGGGGTTATGGTAACTGAAAAGCGAGCATAAAACTCATTGAATGTCTCATCTTTGATGTATCTTATGATCATTGCGGGGCTGTGTAGCTCCGCATCACATTTAACTAATTAATCAAACTCGCCGAACATGCTGTGAAGCTCTTTGATCATTTCATGTGATGAAATGTAAGAATCGTTACTCATAAGATCTGCTCGTGCCTTGAAAACGTCTAATGTCGTTTTTTTGCAATGGTCTCGAATATATTCCATTTTATCACGCTCTGTGAAATATAACACAGCGCTTTAACGGAATTTTGCGTTCAAATGGAATCGTCATTCATTTCATTTATCTTTGTCACCGTAGAAAAGAGGGACGTCGGGATATTTTTTGTTTTCCCCAGATTCAATGTGTTGCGTAATAATCTTTTTCGTGGAAAATTTCATCTTGATCGATGTATCCTCCGCATCGAAATCCAGAGGCTTTAAAACAATTGTCTCTTTGACAGTCAAAGCCTTGATTTTCGTTTTCAATTTTTCATTCTTTGCCGTCACAGTCTTGATGTTAAGACGATGTAAATCTCGTGATGCCCGCAGGCGTGCGATAATAGTGTTAAGATCAAGAATCGTGATGTTAAGATCACGATTGATGGTTTCCAATTCCTGAATCCTCGTGGATTCGGAGGTTTCTTTTTCACGATCCGAGTTTATGATGAGTAATCGAATAATCGTGTTGTAAGGCAGGCAAATGAATAAGTAGATAGGCAGGTAGGCAGATAAGCAGATAAATAGATAAGAGATAATCGAATTGTTTTTGTAGATAAGCAGGCAGGTAGGTGACAATTGTTCGAGATATCTTTGCAAAGGCAGGCAGGCAGATAAGGTAAGCGGATCCTCGAGATCTCTTCGCAAGTAGACAGGCGAATAAATAATCGTTATTCGAGATGTCTTCGCAAAGGCAGGCAGATAGGCAGGCAGGGCAGGCAATGAGCAAATAATCAACAATAACTCGCTCACGATTATGTTGGATAATTGATATTATGTCAGGGATTGAACGTATGATCAAATGATATGGGTGTTACAGTATGAATAGAATATCAATTATGGTGTTTTTATTTAGTAGAAGCATGTGCATGTGTAGGCCGCAAGGCCTTGGCGCGCTAGGCCGATAATCGGGCCGTGCGCTGTAGGGAGGAAAGGGTGAAACCATGACACATCTAGAAAAAAAAATAAAAAAAAAAGTTTTAAAATCAAAACAAATAAACATTAACATTTCAAATAAAATTCATAAATTTAATGCATTTACAATTTTTATGTATTTATTATTTAAATATATTATTAAATTTAAAATTTCAGTTCGAAGAGGAAAAAAAAAAAAAAAAAAAAAAAAGTTTTTAGTCGGCGTCAAGTCTTAAATTCGTTCCGCCTTCGTTTGTTTTTAAATATCATGAATTTAATTCATGGGTCTTGACTTGTCAATTAATAAAATGATTAAGGGCCTTTCGGCAAAATGTATCTCCGCCCGGCAAAAACTTGCAAAGCGCGACGCGTTCTCGAATTGGAAATCTCGAGCAGAGACAGATAGTGTTGACAACGAAATCTGGGGATTGTTTGGTGATCTGTGTTGGTGAGCCTTGTCTATAGGATGCCAGGCTAAGAATGGTGGCTCCCGAATCTGCTGATACGCATATCTGGTCCCCTTCATGGATCAAGTAAACACAAGGAAGTGAGAAAGTGGCTAATCTTGTTGCTCGTGCTTTTGCCATCACTATGGGTATCTCTGGTATGTTTGGTAGCTCAGTATTGAGTTGTGCGGTTTTAATTTCTTCAAGGTCTGCTCCCACTTCTGAAATCCATCCAAAAGCCTTGCAATTTGAAGAAATTCGCCGGCGAGACCGTTGGAGTTGATGCATATGGCTGGTTACATCGAGGGACAGTGGCCTGTGCCATCGACCTCGCCCTGGGCAAGCCGACGACCAAGTATACTTGACCATCCTGGGACATTCTTCCGCTGCTAAACCGTAGTCCAGGCATATCGACTTCTCCATGCATCGAGTACGAATGCTGATCCACTTTGGTGTGATTCCGTATATTGTTTTCGACGGCGACTTCCTGCCCAGTAAAGCGGCAACGGAAGTCGAAAGGGCAAAGAGACGTGAAGAGAGTAAAAGAAAGGGACTCGAATTCTACAGGCTTAACAAACCCTCCCAAGCCCACTTGGAGCTTCAAAAGGCAGTCGATGTTACCCCGGAGATGGCAAGACAGTTGATCGAAGAGCTCAAGAAAGCTGGCATACAATATGTTGTTGCGCCTTACGAAGCAGATGCTCAGCTGGCTTACCTCGAGCGACAAGGAATTATACAGGGCATGCTATCCGAGGATTCGGATCTACTGGTCTTTGGCGCCAAGCGGCTCCTGACAAAGCTTGACCAGTATGGCGACTGTATCGAGATCAATCGGGCCGACTTTACAGCTTGTAGAGAGATTAGCTTGGTTGGATGGTCGGACGCTGATTTCAGACGCATGGCCATTCTCAGTGGATGTGATTATCTGGCTAGCATTAACAGAATGGGATTGAAGTCTGCTTACAGGCTTGTGCGGAAGTACAAGACTATAGAGAAGATTCTGCGCATATTGTCATTCGACGGACAATATCATATACCACCAGGTTACCTTGAAGCCTTTCACAAGGCCGAGCTGACGTTCCTCCACCAACGTGTATTTTGCCCGTTGAAGAAGGACGTTGTGATGATGACCGACCTTCAGGCCGATGCGCAGCCTGAAGATTTCTCGTTCATTGGAGCCGAGGTAGAGCAAGAAATTGCCATGGGAGTCGCGAAGGGAGACCTTGACCCGATGACCAAACAACCCATTCGCGTCAAAGACACAGTCAAGACCACTCCAAGAACACCATGGAACAATCCACGGAGGAACACAATCGACACATATCCGGATACGAAAGCCGTCAAACCGATAGATTCAATTTTTAAGCCAAAGAGAACGGCCCTGGCAGAATTGGACCCCAATAGCTTCAAGCCCTCGCCGACACAGGGAAGACTTCTGCGGCAAGCCAATGGAGTAACTTGGGAGTCAAGTTCAGCTCCAGCTGGGCCACCAACTCTCAGGCCGAGTCCATCAATGCCTTTTGGACCTCGATCTGCTCTGTCAAATAGGGTTTCGGAGACCGTGACCAGTGTAGGCGCTGCTCCGACCAGGCCCACTGCCTCAAAGCGGCGAAGACTTTGCATTGATCCGAGTGATAGCCTGGATTCAGAAAATGTAGTAGCATCGGAGTCTGGACGAAGTCGGTTCTTCACACCCAATACCACGGATCTTAGCCCATCAATGAAAAGAAGCGAAAAGAATCGAAAAGGAAAGAGCGCAGATATAACAATCTGGTCAGACGACTCCGTCGAGGACCTCATGGCAGAGTTGCCGGAAGTGACAGGTTGTCCACGGCCGTCGAGCAAAGGAAAGATGGAGATATTTAGAGATGATACTCAAGAAACGGCAGAGGATGATCGTCCCTCGGGAGTGCAGGATGATGAGATAGCGAGAGAAGATTCGCAGTATTCAATTGCCTCCAGAGGAACAGTAGAGTCAGAGAGGTCTTCCAGTACATCCGCGACAACTTTCACAAGCTCCGCGCTGTCCGTTGCTACCACTTTGGACAAGAACGTCACGGCGGAACTGAAGGCCTTGGCTCAGAAGTATACCTACCAGCCGGAGACAGAACGAATGAAGTTACAAAGAAGGGAAATGGAGAGCTCAAAGGAGCTTCGGGCAGGAGCGATTGTGAGCCGAGCGATATCGAAGCCTCCAATATTCAGACAGCGAAGTGTGACACCTCTTGCACGGCTTGGCCTATGTGCAATGAAACGATCAAGATATTGCGGCGGTCTCTCCAACAATGGTGTGAGTGGCCCAGGAAGCGTTAAGGAAAGTGCATCAAACCAAGGTATCACACATGTGATGAAAGCTGTCCCTGAGGTGGCGTTAGCTTACAGCGTCGGACCTGACGCTTCCATGACAAAGGGCAGCGAGGACGCCATCATTCCAGGTTCAGAAGACGAAGGCGAATCCGCCTCTGAGATAGAAGAGCCAATCAAGGCAAAGGTCGACTTCAGGCGTTTTGTTTTCACAGGATAATTGCTTGAGCGTCTCGCAAGGTGTTCTGGTAAAGCATAAGGATTTGGGCCTCGGAACATGGTTGTCAGAGCATGGCATAGCGTGTGGAGTCTCAGGCAAGAGGTAGGAATGGATCATGGAATTGAAGTGCTTTTGTGTCGTCGTTTCATGTTATCAGTATGTTCATTTACCACACAGTATCAATAGACCGCAAATCTATCGGAGTGGCAAACGCCGATGACTCATCCAAAGAGCCACACCAGGTCGCACGTGACTTTTCTTATATAGCAAAGTATTTATTACTGCAAATATGAGTTAATCACTCTCCAGGACACTTTGGCCGAGTGGTTAAGGCGACAGACTTGAATCTTATCTCCTGATATAGATTCCGACATCTGTTTCATTCGTGAGCGCAGGTTCGAACCCTGCAGGTGTCGTAGCAACGAATTTTTTTGGATTTTTGTGGTTGGGGGATTTATCTTTAAGTAGTAAGTAAGTAATCATCAGTCAGGTTCGACTGAGTTGCTGATTAATTTTGTGCTACAAGAACAACGGTTATGATTCTTCCAAAGGAAAGATTTCTCAGCTCTATTCGAGCGCCTGAGACTCCAACCGATGCATACACCAACCATACTCCCCGCTTTCCATTCAAAATCCAAACCCACCGGGAAACTGGAATCCCCCTCCACCTCCACCGCCCTGAAATTTGAATCCTCCCCCACCACCACCACCTCCTCCTCCTCCTCCTCCTCCTTGCTTGAAAAAGAACTGCTGACCCCCGGGTCCCTGTCCAAACGGGCTTCCGTGAAACGGCTGCCCCTGCTGTTCCGGATTATTTGGGTCGTCGCCCCTGTCAAACCTCGCTCTCAACTCCGGATCGCTGAGCACTTCATACGCCTCATTGATATCCGCCATCTTCTTCGCCGCCTGCTCTTCCGATACTCCCAGGGAGCTTGCCTTATCGGGGTGGTACTTTTTCGTCATTGTTCGATAGGCCTTTTTGATTGCGCGGCCGTCCGCGTCCGTGGGGACGCTTAGGACTTTGTAGTAGTCTTTTGTCTTGCTGCGTTTGAGCAGGGTATGGGCATTTTGGAGGAGAGATGGAATATTTTGGGCTGCAGGATGATGTTCTTTTGCGAGGTTGAGCGTATCAATGGCGGCTTCGAAGTCTTCCGCGTCAATTTGAGTCTGGGCTTGAGCGATCAGACCAGGGAGTGAATGGGCCTTCAGGGTGAGAGCTTCGGTACAATAGGGAGCCGCTTTCTTTTTGTTAATCTGAGAGGCGTGTTAGCACAAACGTCAAATGATTATTGGACTACAAAAATTCGTACCTCTGTGTAGCACTCGCAAGCCATCTCGACCAGACTGCTGTAAAGTTCATTTGGCGAATTCTCATGTACGTAGTTAGCCTCCTTATATTCCTTGACGTCTCCTTTCACATCTTGCATCAGCCCCGAATCCTCGGCCGTCCCTACCAGAAGCTTCACAGCGCTGTTGAATTGGCGCTTCTCCTTCAATCCGAAGGCTTGCTTTAAGACCTTGTCGAGCTGCTTCTCCCGCCTGAAGAGCTTGCTGCAAGTCTTCGAATCCGGATCCGATCTTAGACACTTCCTCATCTGCTCAATACCCTTGTCCGTGTCGGCCATTGAGTAGAACATCATTGTCGATATCTGCATATGAGGTTCAATGGCCGAAGGCGAAATCTGCAACGCATGCGCCAGATCGCTGACCCCTTCCAGCACTTCTCCCCTCTCAAACCGACACCGTGCTCTCAATTGCCTCAAACTCAAAGCCGTGCTTGCGACCATTATTGCTGTACCAGCGTGACCAACACAATTCTCCCAGTCGCCAGCCTTTTCCGCATCCGACGCCAGAGATGCGGCTCCCCATGCTTCCTCGAGCTGCGTAAAGTCTGCGCTTTCTGTTTTCTTTGCCCTCACATAGTCCCCCTTTGCTGCCACCCAGTCGGCGTTTCTACTTTTGATCTTGGCCCTTTGTAGTAAGGCTCCTTCAAAGTCAGGTCTGATGGTCAGTACTTTGTCAAAGTCCTGACTCGCTTTATCGTTTTTCCCTAACGAAAGGTATGTGGCACCACGCTGAAAGATGGTGAGGTAGTTCCGAGGATCTCGTGAGATAGCAACGTCAAAATATGTAAGAGCGTCGTTTGCATTGCCTTGGGCGAGGTGGGATTTGGCGGAGGAGACGAGGGAGGCGACGGGGGTATCCGAGGGTATATCTGACAGGGATATGCAATGAACAAGGGGCGAGGAAAGGAGGACAGCTCCCAGAGCTAGACATGATAATCGTGTGATCATTGTGAGAATACCATAATGAGTGTCCTGTCCCTTGAAGAGAGTGCGGAGGAAGAAAAGAAGACGTTAGTCGTACTTTTAATGAATGATTAAGGGAAAGCCAAGTGGCATTTCGATAAAGTACGGTAGTGCAGAGGTCGGCACTGAAAGTCTTGCACGTGCCAAGAAAAAGGGTCCACCTGTCGGATAATGCCCCAATGCCACTGGAGAGTTGCCTGGACAATGCGCTCGGAGTTGCTTCGGGTTTGTGCCTAACGCGTTCCAACTTGAAGGCTCATGCGCCTATCAGGCCCCAAAGAGGTCCTTTAATTCAGTCTATGCGGTCCCAGGGATTTGCTGTACTCTAGGGTCTCTACTCGTCTTGCCGAAAAGTCTATCTTCTTGGCAGTTTAGTCGTAAAAGGCTAGCTTCACACTTAGCATATTCTAAGTGTCAAATTGAGGGGAAACGAGATAGTTTGATTGGTGGATATTTCCGCCCTGGTCTGCCAAGAGGATAGACTTTTCGGCGAGACGAGTAAAGTAGCTTAAGTAGGTAAGTAAAATACAGGGCTGCCGTCCGACAATAGGGTTAGGGCTGCTACTAGCACTGTGCATGCCTTTCAGTGCCGAGTGCCGACCTAGTACGTATTTTACTTGCTTACGAGTATGCTCGTACTGTACAAGGCCCTGACTGACGCCAAGCTTTTCAATCCGCTCGGCCAATTCTCTCCACATTCCACCCCTTCGCAGTTCTTACAATATTCCTGAGGTCACAAAGCTCAGAATTCAACTACCACCATACCAATACAAACTGACATTCTTCGTCCTTCAGCTCTGTTATACGACCATATTAGGTATCATCGACCAGATAGCATTCCTCTCCATATCCTATTGAGACTGCCCACATACATTATTGGACGTGCTCGCCTTGCCGTTTACATTCCCCTGGGACCGTGAAAGCGTCGTGCAACCTAGTACTGTAATTTCATTACTGCTTCGGCGACGCTGCTACAAAGGTATCGCCTCAACCAGTTGGCCTCTTCATTCATCCTCCTTTGAAGCCCGTTAGAGCCTCGTCGAACGTCATAGGCCAAACGACAACCCCACATCTCCCATCGCCTAACGGCTTCAGCCAACCCAATGAGCCCTATGGCTCTGCCTCTCACTATCCCATCCACTCCCGAATTTACCGCCCAGCTCCAGCGGGTTGAGACCTTACACCAGCAGTTAAAGACCGAACATGCACGTGCCCAAGAATTCCTCGCCAAGCTCAGACGCGGAGAAGAGATTCAAGCACAAGCGTTGCAGCCACAGGCACCATTGCAGTCTGTCCAATCTCAACCGATTGGCAGTCAGCAAAGATCGAAGCCAGCAGCAGTAAATGGGGCCCATTCAGAGCAGGAAAAGATGTGCTGTTGCCGACACCATCAGTCAAAGCCCCTCACAGAGAAGGAGAAGAAGATGGCAGAAGAATATAGAAAAGCGAGGTTGGGGCAACCGAATCTGCCCCCTCTTCCTATGCACGTTGATGAGCGTGAGGTGCGAGATTTGGAGAAGAGGGTCCGAGGTCTAGAAGGCCGGGTGAGAGGATTCGAAGGGCTACCGCCAGACAGGGAGATGGCATTGCTAGAGGTAGAAAGACTAAGGAGGGAGTTGGAAGGATTGGCGAGAAGAAGAGAGGGATTGTTTGCAGGCTTAGGACAGGCTGAAGAGAAAGGGAAGGCCGGAAGAGGCAAAGCCTAGCGCATATGGTAAAGAGAAGGGCAAGTGGCGCAAGAGGATGTGGGATCGAAGGCCGATATTACGGTAAGTTTCGACATTGGGTCAGTGAACGTTAAGAGAAGGCCAGAAATTTGTTTTGTCGCAGCGTCTCCCAGTTGCTGTGTCCGTCACCATTGGCGTGCCGGCACTTGAACAAAATCTTATTGGTCCATAATTATCGAAGGTCAAAGAATTCAATTCCCCGTCTAACTCTGGGCATCGATGCTGTTCAGGATTAGAGCTATTGGAGACATCGTCTGCAAGATGCCTCGAAGGTACAGTCCCAAATGGGTACGCCATGAGAAACGGAACATGGCCGATGATAGCCTCCTGAGCAGACAGATGGCTGATGTTGTCACCAGAAGACATGCAAATAGGGCGAGGGAAAACCAAATAGTAGCTTCAGGAATACTCTGATCAAAATCTCGGATCCCAGTCGTCTTTGTAGATCCCGGTGCCACTGCAGGAGGCCTTCGCTGCGTCCCAGTTGCTCTTACGTTCATTGGTCTTTGCAAACTCTGCCTGACGCTTTCTCTCGTCCGCTTGCACCTTAGCCAGCTTCTCCATTTCATACTTCTTGCCCTCCTCCCAATGCTGGCCGTAAAGAGACTGATAGATCTTTTCGGTGCCCACCTGCATCTGTTCGTTCCATTTCCACAGCGCTTTCACTGCCAATTCATTAATCTGCTGTTGCAAATCCCAATCAACGCCTTGTTTGGCCTTCTTTACTAGGAGCTGCGGCTGCTCTTCTTTTTCTTCTCGCAGACCTTCCGCTTTCCGCTTCTCCTTCAAGGCCTTTTTGATACGGATTTTCTCCGCAAGGTATTTGGCAGTGTGCCCGATAGCCGAGTGGGGTTTTGTGGGCGGTAGCGTATCCACGGGTGGTGAGGTGAACCAGAGCACATGACCATTTTCATCCTGCTGAAATTGGTGACGCGTATCTTCGGGGATGGCTAGATTTGCGGTTTCTGGTAGGTGACCGACCTCCGGCAGACGCTGGGCAGGGATGTTGGGGCCAGCGATGCGCTGGTTGACGTAGCGATTTGGCGTGGCATAGTGTTCGAGATGAGACGAGGTCGCGGCCGCAGGATGAGGCTGCGTGTAAGGATTTGGGGCTTGCTGGGAGTACTGATGTGGATGATGGACCGGAGCTGGAGAGGCCGAGTGTTGATGGTACTGTGGTAGAGATGAGCCATAGGCTTGGGCGGAGTTGCCCTGAGGTGGATTGAAAGATGTTGCGGGTGGTTGGTTATAGCCTCCCATAACCGCATCACCCTGACTATCTCTTGGATAGCTGGGCGTATCGTAGGCCGATGGGTTATTGACAGGTTTTGCTACCGATGGTGGTGGTTGTGGGGGAGGTGATGGGGTGGCTTCTGGAGGTGGAGATTGCTTAAATTTCGTCAGTGGCTGCATTGATTCCATTTAGATGTTTTACGCTCACATTTTCGTCGCGCGGTCCTTTGTACACCGCGCCTACAACAGGAGGAGCATTGTCAGCTCCCCATCTTGGCTTGGGTAAGTCGTCCGTCTCCTTTGCATCCTCCTTGAGTAAATGCAAGATTGGACTTGGTACTTTCTTGATTCTTTTGACGCCCCCATCGAACATATCCATAGGATAGTCCTGGTCTCGAACTTCATCGGGCAAGCAGCTAGCCCAGGTCTTGATCTTATTCAACTTGTGTTTCTCCTCATTGTATCTAGAGTCGCACACATAGACATCTTTGTCGGCTGATAATCCTCGCGGCCTACCCTTGCTGTAACGCGTGATGAACATGACAAAGCATCGGTCGATGATCTCGTCAACACGATGATCTCGGTACTGCCCTGTCTTGACCACTTCATTGGGGTAGAAGTGCTTTTCATACTGATGGACTGTTTGTTCTGGCCGGTAATACCAGCATGCATTCACCCACTTTTCTCCGTCCGTATCTTGCCAGGTACGATAGATCTGAGCGACGATCGGTTTTGTCACATCGTTCGGATTCTGTATATGAATCCAGTCGCCAACTTTCCATAGCTGACCGTTGTGCAAGATACCACCTGGTAAGGGTAAACGACCTTCTTCCATTTGGAAATCTGTGTCTGGCTTTTGCTTCTCTGCATCTGCAAGCTTGTGTGTTTCGGTCTAAACGAATTGTCAGCATATGAAGTGCCAGACTGGGATTGCGGGTTCTCACCTGGAGATACACAGCGTCTTTGTAGATCTGGCTCTCGTCCTGATTATAGCTCTTTGCGTTGTTGAACATGACATCGATATCGCGCATGAAATGATCAACGGATTGGTACTTCTTTCGCTTTTGCTTTCTCTATGCAATGTTAGAGGTTGTCGCTATGTCGACCTATTTGAGCAGTAGCTCGGCAATATTCTTCCAACGTACCTTGATCTGCTCAATTGCAATCGGCTCTTTGATTTCCATGTAGTACTCTGGCATGGCGACCTTGTCCGGTAGTTTCTCGAACTGATGAATGATGATGTTTCCATGCTCGTTCTTGTATTTGCGAATGGCTTTCAAGACTGCCTTAATTCTAGACTCCATCGGAGTATCCACACGAGGTGGTCGACCTCGCCGCTTTCTAGATTCGGCATCATTGCCCTTCAGTCCCCCATCGTCCTTACCGCCTTCGCGCTTCGAGATGGCTGCTGTAGAACGAGGACCACGCTTTCGCTTTCGCTTCGGACCATCCTCGTCAGATTCTTCCTCATCTTCCTCGTCGTCTTCTTCGTCATCCACATCGTCCTCTTCCTCATCCTCAGCTGGTAAAGGAGACTCAACGGGAGGCAGCTCTCCTAAGTCGGGATAAGTTGCTACCTCATGTGAGATGACACCGTGGTCAGCCAGAGCTTTGAACTCTTTTTCAAACTCCCGTCTGAGGACTACGGCGTCCTGGTACGCTCCCGACTCAGGTCTGTTGTATGTCTGGGCGTTGTGTGAAATTAGGGCGCAGTCACGGACGAATTCGGAGAAGTTCTTGTAATCTTTGGTCAACAGTTTGGCTTTCAGTGTGCTCAGAGCTACGGGCTCCTTGATCACATCGTAGTAGTCTGGCATCGACCTCTTGTTGACTTTGCGGTGGAACAACTTCGAAGGGTCGTAGCCGCTGCGAGGTGTCAGACTAATGTGGACGCGAGGGGAGGATCTTACTCTGGTTCCCTGTAAGCATAGATCCTTTCGGTGATGTTCTTCATCGCCCGGATTTGCTCAGTTGTGAGAGCGCTGGTCTCTGGATTGCTCTGCGCCGGGGTCTCGGTCGTGTCCATGGGCGTCTGGCTACCCGGAGAATCACTAGACACTGCCATGGTCATCGTTACCAGCTTCGGACTGTGATTTTGGGAGCGTGATTGGAATGAATTCTCAGTGTCGCAAGCACTTCGCAGGCCGAGACTATTTTGCTTGATATATCCTTTAACACTCTCTGTATTTGTTGACTTGTCTCTCTCTCGCAAGCATCCACACTTGTTACACTTTTTGTCAGCTTCAAGAACAAGCTCTGCGCGCGACGGATGCCGACATGCGAAGCTGACGGTCCTCAAGTCTCTTTGCTTGCAGGTGGTCTGCTTCACTTGGCCATGAATCGCGGAAGCCTTGACCCTAGCCTTCACAGGCTCATTTCTAACTTGTAATAATTCAATAAAGTACCCTAGGTACTTTAGGCGCCTAAGGTAAGTTACTTACTAGTCAACACTTTCGCCCTAACCTGTGCCCACTTCCGAGGTTCGGGGAAAGAACAGACGCGGGAGCGGGCCGCTGGACTCTACTTATGTACTTTACATTCATTGAGATTGTAAAGTATGTAAAGTAAGTACGACGTACTTACTTACTCTACGTAGCAGAGTATGGATAGAGTACCTGTGCATTGAATTCTTCAAAGACTGAAGTAGGTTCGTACAATTTTACATCCAGAAGGCGTGTTATCGATAAATATTAGATATCAGATATCAGATATCCTTACCTCTCTCTGTCACAGACTCTTTTCAAACCCGTTTACATTACTTGGCCAGACGAATGAGGGTCAGGATACGAGGACCGGCGGGGCAAGCTGCAATATTGCTGTCCGACACTGCGACCATTGAAGATCTGAAGTCTCAAATTTCACAAAAGACATCAGTCTCCAAGTTCGATCTGAAATATGGCTACCCACCAAGGCCTTTATCGCTCAGCGACTACGCCGAGACGGCCAAGCTGTCAGATATCGGGATCAAGCTCGATGGAGAACAACTGATTGTCAGCGATACCACCCCGTCTGCGAGCAAACCGTCACCACCGTCTTTGTTTACCGTTGGACGGCCGAAACCCTTGGATCCAAGTCCCAGCCAAATGTTGACCCACGGGGCCAAGAAACCTTCCTCCGCAGTCTCGCCGTCCTCATTCTCATTTGCAGATGTGGGCACTGCTCCTCCGTCGTCAACTCAAAAGACCGACAAGCCCTTGTCTCTCACTCGCAACCCTACCTCGGCCTCCCTCGACGCTCCCGTACGTATTTTCGGAGTCCATGTTTCCTATTTTGAACCAAATATTGAGTCTTGAGACATGTCTTGGGAGCTTCCACTCTATAGACGTGTTTCAAGGCTCGTCGTGCCCCCTTAAACAAGCAAGACTGACTCCGAAATCATAATCCAGGAGCTGCCTCTTCCTTCGCACGCCTCAACTCTAGTCCTTCGCATCATGCCCGACGACAATTCTTGCCTTTTTCGTGCTTTCGACACCGCTTTCTTCGGCGCTATGGACAACATGACTGAGTTGCGCTCTATCGTCGCTCAGAACATCTATGCGAATCCAGAGTAGGTACATCTCGGAGTAGATCCTTCCTTTCGGTAGCAAATGAGGGTACTATGCCATCTTTTGGGAGCAGAAAGCTCTTCTACTCTCAGGACTGTCTTGTTCATTATTTAGATGAAACGCCGTACTTCGGCAGCAAAAGCATCTTTCTGCTCTCCAGAATTGTCTCAATTCTCGACCTTCTACCCAAAAAGAACGACGCTGACTCCGGAATCTACATAGTACGTACAGTGCGGTTGTGCTGGATCAACAGCCAGATGACTATTGTAGGCGGATCCAAAATGAGGACGCATGGGGTGGGGCCATTGAGCTAGATATCCTGAGCAAGCATTTTGACGTTGAAATATCTTCCATCGTAAGCCGCTTTTCCAGATTATCTCTTCCTATTTGAGACTACTTCCTCCTGAGTCGGGAGACATGTTGAAGGAACAAATCTTTCCTTTTTATGAACCCGCCAGACTTGTCGTACTACCGGAATTTTTAATCTACATATGGGGATGCTGACTCGGAAATGGGCCAGGATGTGCAGACTTTACGTACCGACCGCTTCAACGAAGGGAGGCCAAAACGGTGTATACTGGTCTACTCCGGGTACGCACATCTCGGAGTCATTCTTCCCTGATCTGTACCAAATCTTGAGCCGCAAGACATAGTCCAAGAGCAAGACCCTGCTCCTAATCCCGAGACTCGTTTCAGCAACACGTATATCTTGCCTTGAGTGATCCACGCTGACATTGACATGCGCACAGCATTCATTATGACGCTATTGCATTGTCTCCCTCAGATGCGCCCCATAAAATAGCATATGCACCACCCGAATTTGACACCAAGATATTTGACACTCAAGATGTGGCTGTCCTTGAGGGCGCAGTAGAGCTGTGCAGAGTGCTGCAGGGAAGGCACTATTACACTGATACTGCAGCTTTCAAAACCCGGTGTAACATCTGTGGCAAAGTGAGCGTTGGTGAGAAGGGCGCAACTCAGCATGCAGCCACTACGGGACATCATGACTTTGGGGAAGCTGCGTGACGCAATAACGAATCATGCATCAAGAGAGTGATTTGAAGCATAGCATTTTGGCAAAATGCCTTCATCGGCCGTTTATACAAAGCCGCCCTATCCATAGACTGCAAAAGCACACATAGCGCACATCGTCCCACCACATCACTATCCAGACTCCTCGCGGTAGGCAAGACTTAATGCTTGACTTTCTTTTCCTTCTTCCGTTCTCCGTCTCCGTTAACTTCGCCGTGCTTCCGCTTCTTTTTCTTCCCGCCTTCTACGCCCCCCTCCTTCTTTTCCTTCTTCTCTTTCTTCTTCTTTTCCTCCTTGTCTTTTTTCTGCTTCTCTTGCTTCTGCACTGCCCTCGGTGCCACATCAGCCATCTCTTCGTCACTGTCCACATCTGCAGTTGGATCTTCAACGTCGATGTCCGCAAGCACATTGTCCATTGCATTACGCTGAAGCTCATTGTTAGCACAAATTCAAAGCATCTTTTCGACCATCTGGCAGTTCAATACGCACCATTGCGAATTCGTTTTTCGTAGGCGCAGCCCCTGAGTCATAGAAATGCAATCTCTCCTCAACTTGGGCCTTTAGCGCTTCACCGAACCTCGTGGTCGGCGCTTCACTGAAATTATCGATTCTGGATGCGATGGAACACTTATTCGCCAGAAACCGTGATATTCTACCCTTATTCTTCTGTGAGGCTCTGCCGATGGCAGACGCGTGGTAGATCAGGCCATATTTTGGGGTGTTGCCCTTCGTCTTCAACGCTCGAAATAAGGCCTTTTCTGCGCCGAGAATCTGGACCGTGGACGCTGGGTACTTGGATAAATTTGTGAGGCTACCAGCGTGTGATATCAGTCGTGCGCCAACCATCTCTCCAATCAGTATTCCCAGATTAGGTGCTACTATACCCATCTTCGAGACTAGGTAGCTATGGAGAGTCTTCCGATAATTCGCTAGACTGACCACTTTTGATGCGAAGGTGGTGACATTGTCCATGTCTGAATCCGAAATCTAGACAATTGAATCAGCGTGTTGTAATTTACAGGCACTCATGGGAAATCTACTGCCTGACCCATGCTGACTTTGGCCACGTCAATAATGCTCTGGGCCGCCTCAAAATCGTCGTTTACTTGGGCGGCTAGCTCATGCAAATCTGCGTCCGATAACCTCTCTTTGGGTCCAATGAAGAGAGCGAGCTTTGCGTAAGTATGATTGTCGCTTACGATCCGAATAAGCTCTGGGAAATGCTAAAAAGGGTTTCCGAATCAGCTCTTCCATTTTTTGCTCCAGGTGGGACAAGTCTAGTGAGAGAATTGGCGGCCAAAATGCTTTTTGTTCCCAGAAGAGCCGATGTGACTCAAAGTTCGGTTCTGCAATGGATGAGATATTTACCCAGCTATACCACTCTCTGACCCTCATCCTGCACACTCCGGAGTCAGCATGGCTTCTTTGAGGCAACGTATTCAGGTCAAAAGACAGGCTTGGGTTTTGAAACCTGCCTATTGCTCGCGAGACACGAATTGCGGTTCAAAACCAGGGCTTCGATTAGGGAGGGTCCGAATTGTGCACTCACGAGAACAGATTGACTGCCTTGTCCAGATTGTCTAATGTAGCAATAGCCTCTGCGAATGAGATTAGCGACGCAGTGGCGCCGAAGGTCCAATTACTGACGTATGATGTGGTTGTCATTCTTCTGTACACTGAATTTAACCCTTGCCCTCGAGTAGGCGTGCTGTAATACCATCACACTGCATCAGTCCAGGCCTTCAACAGTCTCGGATCACAGATAGGTAGCCTTACGCCCAGTCCCAAATTTGCACGTTCGACATCTCCTTCCTGCAGTTGTTTCAAGAGCTTGTGTGCGTGCTGACGAATACCGCGAAGCATTTCCTGTACAATTTCCGAAGTCTCGCCAGTCTCGCACTCGAGTCCAGGGAATGCACCCTTTATAGCACCAGCGAGGTTCCTATCCGCTACACCGAGCGTAATCTTGTTCTTCTTCTTGCCCGACTTCGGTAGATTGACTTCGAGCAGCGAGAGTAGAAATTCAGAAGCTATACCCTCGCTGACTTCGTTCGCATTCTGTAGAGCCTGGGCTGCGCCTCTGAGGTATAGACTTAGCTTCTAGATTCCCAGATCAGGTCGTTGCTCGGCCTCTTACTGGAAAGGCGCGAAAGAGATCAGCTTGACCATCTTGCCAAACTTATCAAGAGACTGAGGTGGTCAGTAGCTTTCTTACGAAAACCAAAGTACAAGAAAATACCTGGACTGAGTCTTGAATTTCTTTCAGTCGACTGCCGACGGTGTCGGGCGGCAGCACTGTCCCGAACACGGCATAGCCAACTGGAGAAAACTCAGTATCGGAAATGTGATGATCGAGGGACCATTGGGATGTACCAGAGCTCTCATGCAGGAGAAAATCGACAGACATATTGCACAGAGGATATACGGATTCCAGACTCTTGGAGAAAGTGTGCGCAGGAGCTTGTTGATCGTGAGTACTTTACTGGTAGAGATGTTTTACGAAAGAATCCCGTCAATCCGTCGAGACTTCTCTCCTACTTACAATTAGTCCTCGCCTAAATTTATAACCGCGTTTGCCGAGACAAAAAAGTGCCCGCGTTCTCAAAAATCAGCAGCGCGCGTTGATATTTATGCAATCCGCCCCAGTAAAGATATCTGTTCGGAGACTTTCCTTGTCTGTATTTCTTTCTTAGCACCAAAATGTCTGCAGCGCAGCTTCTAAATCCCAAAGCGGAGTCAAGGGTTAGCCATCTCCGCATTAATGAACAGCATGCTTGCTAACGTGTTTTAAGAGACGTGGTGAAGCTCTGAAAGTCAACATCTCTGCTGGAGAAGGCCTGCAAGATGTTCTCAAATCCAACCTTGGTCCGACGGGGACCATAAAAATGTACGTGTACCTTCACAAAATCTGCAAAGAAAATATTGACACCTCTCAGGCTGGTCGACGGAGCTGGAGCAGTACGTGTTGACCATCTGGCTATACGGGCTCTGGAGCACACTGGCTTATGTCTTCACAGATCAAATTGACAAAAGATGGAAATGTGCTGCTAAGAGAAATGGTATCACACTCTTGATCGACTTTTTAAGAGTACGGCTAAGGACTTTTAAGCAAATACAAAATCCTACAGCAGTACGTATGCTCGTCGAGGCCTACGATTGAAATGAGACTTATTCGAGAAGGTCATGATAGCAAGAGCGGCTACTGCTCAGGATGACATTACAGGAGACGGCACAACTTCGGTAGTTCTGATGGTAGGAGAGCTACTGAAGCAGGCAGACAGGTACATATCTGAAGGTCTGCACCCCCGGATCATCACAGACGGCTACGAGATTGCGAAGACAGAGACTTTGAAGGTACGTCCGCAATTTCCTAAAGAGGACGGGGCTGAAACTCGATTCGTTGCAGTTCCTCGACACATTCAAACTGCAAAAAGAGGTTGATCGAGAGCTTCTTCTCTCCGTTGCGCGCACCTCACTCGCCACTAAGTTGAATGGTACGCTTGCCGAAAAGCTTACTCCAGCCATTGTAGACGCCGTTTTGTCTATATACCATCCTCCCGCAAAACCAGATCTTTTTATGATTGAGATTATGAAGATGCAGCATCGGACGGCTTCAGATACATCCCTCATCCGTGGGCTCGCACTAGACCATGGAGCACGACACCCAGACATGCCCAAGCGTGTGGAAAATGCGTTTATCCTGACACTGAACGTTAGCTTAGAGTACGAGAAGTCAGAAGTCAATTCGGGCTTCTACTATTCGAGCGCAGACCAACGCGAGAAGCTCGTGGAGAGCGAAAGGAGATTCGTAGACGAGAAACTTAGAAAAATTGTCGAACTCAAGAAGGAAGTCTGTGGCAATGACCCGAAAAAGGGATTTGTTATCATCAATCAGAAGGGCATTGATCCACTAAGTCTAGACGTTCTTGTCAAGAACGGTATCTTCGCACTTCGGCGAGCGAAGAGGAGGAATATGGAGAGGTTGCAGCTTGTTTGCGGCGGTACGGCTCAAAACAGCGTAGATGATCTGACCCCAGACGTCCTTGGATGGGCTGGACTAGTGTATGAGCATCAGCTGGGGGAAGAGAAGTACACATTTATCGTGAGTGGCCACCGCTTTGCGTGCGCGAGAAGATTCTTTACCAACCAATCAATAGGAGGATGTGAAAGACCCAAAATCAGTCACGCTCCTCATCAAAGGTCCCAACACACACACCATTATGCAAATTACCGATGCAGTCCGGGACGGACTACGAAGCGTTTACAACATGATTGTTGACAGGAGCGTTGTGCCCGGCGCAGGGGCATTCCAAATAGCATGCGCTGCACACCTCTCAAGCGAAGCTTTTAGGAGGCAGGTAAAAGGAAAGGCGAAGTATGGAGTCTTAGCATTCGCAGACGCTCTTTTGGTAATTCCAAAGACTCTTGCAGCAAACTCCGGTCATGACATCCAAGACTGCCGTAAGCTCAGGAACCTCTTCTAATGGGTACATGGCATTGCTGATTCTATAAAATAGTGGCGGCACTGCAGGATGAACAAGTTGAGGGCAACATTGTGGGCCTGAACTTAATAACGGGCGAGCCAATGGATCCAATTCAAGAAGGGGTATACGATTCGTTCCGTGTTTTGAGGAATTGCATTGCATCGAGTTCAGGCATAGCTTCCAACCTCCTACTATGTGATGAACTACTGAAAGCAAGGCAGATGGTGAGTTGTGATGTGACAGCGTTGAGAATCAAGGCTAACAGCACATAGGGGCGTCAACAAGGTCCTGGGCCTGGAGAAGGTGAGGGTCAGTAGATGTCACAGAGAGCTTGGGCGCGTATATGTCTTGTTTGTATGAAGGTGCTTCGGATCTCGAAGAGCATCAGCGTTTGTATTCTAGACAGACTCGCTATGCACGTGTGGCGAAGCGAATCATAGATGGCAACTGTCAATGAGAATACCCCAGGTGAAAGCTCGACTGCTGGAACAGCGACCTTACTCGGAGCCGAGTGATTTTTGCTCGGTAGCTCTGCTCTGCTCTGAAATATTACTTGCCATGATGAGAATTGTCCGTTGAATTGGAAAGACGAAAAAGTCGCTCTGACGGGTCATGGAGCGATGTGGAGAAGTGGGGGAGTCTGGCATAGGCAGTGGGCACCATTTGCATGGGGAAAGATGAATGCACTGAATGGCACCAATGGTATTGGTACTGTATTGGTATTGGTACGAGTAAACTAGCCAAGCCCTTCCCGCAATCTAGGTACTTTAGTCCTTCTGCGGCGCCGCCGTTGAAAGTACCGTAACACGCTTAGAGTAAGGTAAAGTACCTACTCTAGAGTCTAGACTAGGTAGATTCACCAGTTGAAAGTTGAAACTCGAAAAAGGAGACGGACACTCTCCAGTCTGTAGAGTACTCTGTTTCAATTGCATCATTTTCCATCCTTCACCCTCGCCCACCGACTTCTTGCGCAAAGTCGATCCCACCATCCTGCTTTCATCTTTGCCTAAGGTAGGCCTGCGAGTTGTCAATGGAACTCCCCTATCCCTAACTGAAGGAATAACGCTCCGCGTTGGCGACGTTTGGGCGCGCCCACATCTAGGCGACACAAGACCACCTCCGGCCTTCAATATGTTTAGGATGCGCCGATACAGGGTTTTCCTCGTCTTCGCTGTCATTGCAGTCGGTGCACTATATCATTTCACAACTCTAGGCGGTCTCGAGAGTGCGGGTGCGGCGAGCGTCGAGGGGCTCAAGAACTTTGGCCAAAAGATTGAATCACCCTCCTCTCCACCAGCTTCGAAATCAAAGCAAGATTCGGATAGTGAAAGGGAGTCGAATGCCAAAGATATCATTGCCCCCATAGCTGTGCTGAGTCTCGCTGAATTGGGGGCCACGAAGCCATCTGTTGCAGCAGCACAGGAGCCGGAGTCCCAAGCTACAGCAGCACCTCTCGTGGAGCCAGCTTCTAGATATGGCCATTCGGATGCCCCAGACAAGCCTCCATCAGCAGGCGAGCTTGCTCCAGGTGCTACGTCTACCTCCCCAAACAAGACAACTAAAGTCGAGACTGGTCCAGCAGACCCAATTGTTGAACCCGAAAATGGAAAAGGCAGAATGGAGATAATTGCGGCGACAGGCATCCCCAAGATTCACTGGAGCCAGCAGCCAGAGCACTTCCCCGTACCGACTGACGATATTATACAACTACCTACAGGGAAGCCCAAAACAATTCCGCAGATCCAGCATAAATTCTCCGCCGAATCTGCAAGCGACAAGGCAGCTCGAGAAGACAAAAGGGAAATTATTAAAAAGGCCTTCTCTTTCTCTTGGGATGGATATAGATCGAAAGCATGGAGGCAGGACGAGTTGTCCCCAATATCTGGCAAGCACCGCAATCCATTTTGCGGATGGGGCGCAACGCTGGTAGATACCTTGGATACATTGTGGATGATGGACTTGAAGGACGATTTTGAGGAAGCTGTAGAGGCTGTCAAGGAGATAGATTTCACTACAAGTGCGAGAAACGACATACCGTTATTCGAGACCGTGATTCGATATCTTGGAGGGCTTGTCGCTGCGTATGACATAAGTGGTGGTACATATAGGGTACTCTTGGATAAAGCCGTGGAGTTGGCTGATATCCTCATGGGTGCCTTTGACACACCAAACCGAATGCCTATGACTTTCTATATGTGGAAGCCGTGAGTCTGCAAGTGGGCTATGATAATATACAGCCGCTTACAATGTTACAGCACCTTCGCCTCTCAGCCTCACCGAGCAAAGACGAGAGTCGTTCTTGCGGAATTGGGATCTCTATCAGTCGAGTTCACGAGGCTTGCACAAATTACGAAAGAGGCAAGGTACTATGACGCAGTTGCTCGCATCACCAATGAGTTTGAGATCTGGCAGAATGACACTAGAATGCCTGGTCTGTGGCCCCTGAAAGTCGATGCCTCGGGATGCAAGAAACCCGAGCAGGCTCCACAAACGAAATATGACCATCCGACAAGGAAGGGACCTACGAATTCGAAACCGCTATTAATTCCTGAAGACAAAGCTGCAGCGGCAGATAGTCCAAGTCTTTTAGATGGAGGCCCAGCGAGGAAAGTTAAGGCTGAGGAGGATCTCCAGTCGAAAAGTGAGGGTGGTCTTGTGGACGCCGTGGATGAGGTGAGGAAAGCGAGTCCAAAGAGCCCAGTAGAATCCAACAGCGCCTCGTCGCCCGAAGCTCCTGCAAGTGGCGTCGAAGCAGCCAAGCATATCGAAGACGAATCGTACGATTCCCCTCCAAAGTCTTCTGCAGCCCGTGCCTTGGTAAAGAGAGAGGTCTCCACCGACCCTGCTTCAAAACCTACAGAGTGTGAGCCGCAAGGGCTTGCATCACCGCCGTACACCTCGAGCGAAGAATTCGGAATCGGTGGCCAGGCTGATTCTACTTATGAATACCTGCCAAAGGAGTATATGCTTCTTGGGGGCTTGGAAGAGAAGTATCGAGCTATGTACGAGATGGCTGCAGAGGGCACCATCAAGAATCTCTTGTTTCGCCCCATGATACCCGACGAGAAAAGACATATTTTGCATGCAGGTCTAGCCAAGGTCGCAGAGAAGAAGAGCCCTACCGACGATAAGGTCGACCTACGGCCAGAAGGAACACATCTTACTTGCTTTGCTGGGGCTATGTTTGCCATTGGTGCAAAGGTTTTTGATCGCAAGCACGACATGGACATCGCTTGGAAGCTTACAGACGGATGTGTGTGGGCCTATGAAGCAACGAACACTGGCATTATGCCAGAAAGCTACCTAGCTATTCCTTGTCCGAATGCGGACATTTGTCCTTGGAACGAAACGCTGTGGCATGAAAAGCTCGACCCTTTCGGTGATTTGCGTGAGAAAACCCGACCCTCGAGGCAGCAAGCTGTCCTGAGCTCCGAGAAGAAAACGCCCATCAAAGATTCTCCAGAGAAGGGAGACAAGGTATTTCTGACTGAGACCACCAAAGCCTCGTTAGTTCCGGGAATGGCCGGCTCTCAAACTGAATGGCCAAATGATAAGAAAGATGGTAAAGGACCAGCTGGAACTGCCATTTCCAGCTCGAAAGTTAGCAATACTGCGAAACCAAAGGTCTCTCTCTTGGAAGAAGAGACTGATGAGCTTATGCCCCATGCTAAAGAAGCTGCCGCCTCTTCCAAATCTCTTGACAAAAGACAGCTAGGAGACCTCAACGAAGAGACCCCAATTGCCCCTGCAGCAAGGAAAGCTGTGTCATCAGCGGCATCGATTCCCAAAGAACCGAAGGACACAGTTTCAAAGCCGACCATCAAATCAAGTGAAGAGCCCATGGTTGAGAAGACCTCCGCGGAACAAAAGTTGGACATGTCAAAGGCGTCTAGCCCAATTCTCAAGGAAAAAGCCACGGTGATGAAACATGCCAACGGCACAGCCAAATCTACTGTTTACACGCCACCACCTATTCCGACACGCGAGGAGTTCGTGAAGGCTAGGATTCACGACGAGAGATTACCAGCAGGCATGACCAAGGTCACAGGCGCCAGATATCTCCTCAGGTGAGCTACTCTTCTCTCTGTAAAGACGAACCGTAGATGCTCACAAAGTTGTAGACCAGAGGCGATTGAATCCGTTTTCGTCATGTACCGCACCACTGGCGATGAGTACTGGCGCGAAAAAGGTTGGGAGATGTTCAAGGCTATCGAAAAGCATACCATTGCGACCTATGGCGCTTCGGCGATATCAGATGTTACGAGCAAGAAGCCAGTGGCTTTGGATGAAATGGAGAGCTTCTGGCTCGCAGAGACGCTCAAATACTTTTATCTTCTATTCAGTGAGCCTGATGTAGTCAGTCTGGATGATTATGTGCTGTGAGTCTCAATCCTTTCCCCTCCCAACTCAGGTGTCCTAATCTCTTGAGCAGGAACACAGAAGCACATCCATTCAAGAGGCCGACGTGACAACCCATTATACGATATAATATAATGTCATGAATGCATGGAAGGATTTTTGGCATAAAGCAAGCTACGCATTTGATGGCGTATGGTTTGGGTCTGGGTAAAGGAGGCTGTCTAGGAGCCTCGAGGTTGTCATTCTTATAGGCCATTATACCAAGTAGATATGCGTGTTTGTACTCTAGGGTTCCTAAGTGAATGGCGGGCGAGCTGTAGAGTCCTGTGAATTTACTAGGTTGTTCTTGCCATTACTGTAAGTTCGGCATGACCTTTGCTCTGCCCGCGCTTGTGATCCACGAGACCAGTCTGACCAGAGCATTCTTCCAATCCTCCAGATTCCCAGAGACTGAACGACATTTGTTGTTTCAGCCTCTGATCATGACAGTCGCCACTTGAGCAATGGAGTTCGACGTGTCTTACACCTTAGACAACGAGCAGCAGTTCTGGGACGGTGTGTAAGCCAGCGCCTCCGCCATTCCACCGGCGCACGTATTGACCATGCCTTTCAGAGCTTGAAGAGATCGTCTCCGCGCAATGCCAGTCTCACGAACTCATAGACAATGCTCTAAGGTCATACTTGACTTTTGTCACCAGTTACAAGGGTTTGCGCTGTTTACTATCCACTACCCACAGATCAAGGGGGGAGGCAAAAGACTGAGTATCGGCACAGGAGAATACATACAAAGCGAATATGACATCGCCCGCTGCTCATACAGACTCCTCGGGTCCTCTCTCTTTACCAAAAACAAGGACTATGTGCGCCGGCAGATTGTCTACAGCCTGCTGCAGGTATGGCATGCTCAGTCTACTCCCACAACCAGCTGCTCATTTCCTTCAGGAAGATTCCCCAGACACGCTACACCTGATTATAGCATTTCTTCTCTTCGATGGCCGGCAGAATGATATCACGTTCGAGATGATGAACGAGGAGGATGGTTTCCCAAGATTACTTGAACTGATACAGGGCGGAAAAGACGATGACGCGGGCTTGCATAGAATGCTTCTTGAACTTCTTTACGAAATGTCACGAATACAGCGATTGCGAACGGAAGACTTAAGTCAGCACCGTCCTCAGCTTTTCTCATGAGCCTGAGAGATTTAACGAGAAACCATAGTACTAATCGAAGACGAGTTCATTGCGTACATGTTCCAGATCATCGAGGGCTTATCCGACGACGTGAACGACCCCTATCACTATCCAGTTATACGAGTCGTGGTATGTGGACCCTGCTAAGGATAGAAGCGAACGTTTTGTTGATCTATCCAGCTCATATTGAACGAGCAATACATGTGCTCGGCTCACGACCCAAGCCCGGATCAACCCACCTCCCCAAGTACGCCTCTGGCAAACAAAGTCATGAAGATCCTCTCCGCTCAAGGGTCCACTTACAAAACCTTCGGCGAGAATATCATTCTCCTCTTGAACCGAGAGAGCGAAACTTCCCTCCAGCTGCTCATTCTCAAACTCCTCTACCTCCTCTTCACCACACCGCCTACGTACGAGTACTTCTATACTAACGACCTCCACGTCCTCCTCGATATCATACTACGAAATTTGCTTGACCTTCCTCCTTCCTCTACCGCTCTACGCCACACCTACCTCCGTGTCCTCTATCCCCTCCTTGCCCACACACAGCTGAAGCATCCACCGCATTACAAGCAAAATGAACTCGTAAGGCTATTGGCCATGATGGCAGAGGACGACAATCACCATTTCGGGGCCATAGACGAGACGACAAAGAGACTCGTGGGACGTTGTGGCAGAGTAGGATGGTTGAAGGATGAAGAAGCGCTTGGCTTGAGTCCGACCTGGGTGACGCAGCGATTGCTGAGTGTCGACCTGCCGAGCGCGATGGAGAGCAGTCTCAGTGTTGTGGAGGTGACTACGCAGAGGGAGAGACCCGGGGTGAAGACTCCTAGTCGAGCGGAGGACGACAAGGTGAACGAAAATAAAGGGAATGATGTGGTCGATGCAGGAACTGGCAACGATGGTACGGCAACGGCCGGTAACGGGAGGATCGAGAGGGCAGTGTGTGTGGAAAAGAGCCCGTTCGAAGTTGAGGGAGAGGCATGATGCTTCCTATGGATGGCATCGCAATTTTAAACAACCAAAGTAAATTTGCTTTGGAAAGAAACGCTGGCTTATCAGCTTGCATGTTCAAGGTTCTTGGCCTGTTGGGCGGCTCCTTGTGCACATTCTTGTGTACATGTCTTTGTAATTTAGTTCGTCTTCCTGACTTACTACATGTACACATGGCTCCCAACCCGAATGAGTCGAGATCCATGGATAAGAAGGGAGTGGTACCCTATTCTGTTGAGAGCTTCAACGTGAGCAGGCATAGCGAGAAGTGCATTCGGAGAAGTAGACTGCTCTCTTCTGACGAAGCGGACTCTTTTTGGGCGCTACTTCGGATGATAGCTGCTAATCCAGCGCCTTCGGCGTCCGAATGATCAGTACAGATTAGTAGTTGCTAACTGCACCCAACCAACGGTCCAAAATACTTCTCATACTACCCTCGCAGCTCTGAGCAAGTCATCAAGCTCCGAGAGGGAACGCCCTGCGGAACCGAATGACTTGATGTACTCCCATGACCCGCTCCCTATTCCTATTTTACCTTCATAACCTGGCTGCAAAGTACTCCAGTTAGGACTATGCTCCGCTCTCAGCCATTTGAAGTCATCGACCTGATCCCACATATTTAGAGAACTGGGCCATGGTGATTCAGTGGTATCCTAACGTCAAAATATGAACGAGAACAGCTTGAGTGCAACGAAGGGGAATCCTTACATAGACAGGCGGAAATGGGGTGAATAGTATACCCTTGCAGTCTTCGATGATCGGTCTACTGCCACACCACAAATAGACGAGACAGTTTTTGCACTCATGCATACGCACTTGGCGACTCCAAACGATCAAAGTGCTGTTCTCGACGCCTGTGATATGCGCGGCGCCACTGGTTCTGCCGCAGATGAGGAGACTTTCAGTCACAGAGTTGATGGCTAGCGTTGCAAACGGTCTTGATAATGAGTCGGAGAGATCGACGGCGCTATGGTGGATGTTTGTGATTGATACGGATGAACCCGGTTCTGAAGAAGCAAAGTCGAATCTATGCTGAGTAGATGAAAGAGATGCGATCGTGATAGCACCTGCTGTCCCTGAAACGGGCCCAGCATCGAGGCTGTCCTGGGTTTTTTGGGGGTCGCTACTATGATGATCAGGCTCGTTCGAGGAAGCTGTCTTGACTTCGTCGCCAGTAGCTCCCTGGCTTCGGACTGAGACATCTTCGGGAGGCCCATTGCCAGAGTTGGCAGCATTCTTCTGCGCAATAGTCTTCTTGAATGCAAACTTGCGCTTCGATGCAGACGCATTGCGTATTTCTTGCAGGTTTTCATGAAGGAACCTTACCGCCTGTCAAGCTGACCGCTCTCTCAGCATCGCTCGACGCTTGGCAGAGAAAAAAGGGTGAATACCGTAGAACAAGTGCGCTGGTCGTAGGCTAGGAGATAAGCTGAGGCATCCTTGGCCTCATTGGAAAGTCGGGATATGCTGGCTAGACATTGATCTGTCAAATTCGCTCGTTCGGCTGGCTGGAGTGCGGATTGCTTTAGGCGAGCCATCTTCTCTTGGAGTGCTAGATTCGACTGTCAAAAGGAGGTTCCTGAAGAGACAATGGACATTTACTGGTTTCCTGTTGCTTGAATCGGCGGAAGAATTCTTCTTTCGCATCTGAATCGGATGATCCTTTTCCAGCCTCGCCTGACATTGGTGCAGTATGGCCAGTGGCCGAAACCAGATAGATGCACTGGGGAGAATTATTGCGGTATCTTGTTGCTGAAAAGTTTTTGAAGATTCCAAGTCAAAAGACGCTCTATAAGATGGTACAGGAGCACCAAAAGTCCTGGACGCCAAGACTCCTGCCCCAAGATTTTGGATAACTCAATACTCATAACAGCCTGGAGGGTGACCCGGACAATGCGCTTGAAAGAAAGCGCTTCGGAGCTGCGTCTGTTCCAACCGAATATGAGGCTTGATACCCGTAATCCGTATCAATCAAATGTCCCAAAATCCCATCTACGCGCTCGCAGGAAAAGTTCCAAGCTTGAAGGTCGCCTTCCGAACGTAGGGTTAGGGTTGATACTAGCGCTGTCCAGGACTTTTGGTGCAGACCTAAGTATGTAAAGTATGTTGATTGGATTTGCGGCTTTACCGGAATGCCATGTGCCTGAAATTTCCGACTTTGCGGTCTAATATCGAAAGGCAGGCTCCTTGGCTCTACGTAGAGTATCAATTACAGTCTATCATGATATGATATGAAGAGCCTCTATATGGATGTGTCCTGGAGCAAACTTGTCTATGAAAGGGTTTGCACAATTCTAGCAAATAAAATTGCACCTGATAATGCATCAATCAAGTTCGAGGTACGTCTATATTATGATTTCCGAGTCAGTATTGCTTATTTGAGAGCGAATGTTGAGCTTTGTAACATATTCACAGAGTAGACACTCCTAAGATATGCATCCATACTCAAGGTTTGGTCCAAAAGAAGACATGGACTCCGAAGATACGTACCAATGCCGTAGTTTTCCTTGATTCTGTCCGCTCGTCTTTCTCGGTAGGCGGGACCATATACACCTATGATCATTAGTGTAGTTGACTCCCGGGGTGATCGAATAGATGGCTCACCTCGGCCCTCGCCCAACTGCTCCAGCGTCTCTTGTATGGGTCTCCTTCTGTTCTTCCTCAATGCCTCCTTTCGCTCATACTCGTCGACATTTGAATCCTTGTCGTAGCCTGAAAACTTTCCACCAGTGTAGTCAAAAGCGCCTTGCACAACTGCCAGACCAGCCCCAAAACCCAAGACAGCGGGGAATGTTCGGACTATGACTTGATCAGGACAATGTTCTGACAAAGTGGGGCCGCCTAACATCTCAATCCGAAGACACCGCCTGAAAGAAAGCCCCCGATAGCAGGGTTCCAGCTGTCATCTTTCTCCCGAAGATTCGCAGCTGCGGCTTTTGCGAATCCATAGATTCCTCCCGATGCAGCTATGTCTTTTGTTAGTGCTATGAACATAGAAGAGGTAACCCCGAAGGTAGCACACCAAACATTGCAATTACCCCTCCACTCCGCGTGAAGACTCCCCAGCCTGAGACATTTTGCTTCGTGAGAGTATTTTGGATTGCAGAAATTGCAAGTCCAGCTGCCCCAGTGATCAAGGTTGATTCAATTGCGAGACCGACGGCGTCTTTCGGCATGTATGCCGCCTTGTCCTCGAAAGCCATGATGCAGTAAAGCAGAAACGCTTCCCTTGCGCCCGCAGCTTAGGTTGATTCCGTCATGAGGAGCCCTGGTGTTGAGGAGGTACAGTATTGGTATGAGGTGAGGAGGTAAGATCTGCGGGTCGCCAAAAGGCGCATGCCAAGGCCCGGCGAAATATATATGCAGTACCTCATGCATGATTGTTTGGCCGGGCAGCTAGTAGGGTACTATACCAGTAGTCACTGTTGACGTTTGGAAATTCATCTTGAACATCAACTTTCCATTCCTTTCTTGCAAGCCAGCTACTGTTGCCTGAACATAGCCACCTGCATCCTCTTTGGTTGATCGCCTCATCTATCACAAGGGAAGGACCGTACACGGAAATTCAAAAGTCCAACATCAACTCTTCTCCCCTCGTACCGGATCAAATTCACATAGAGCTTCGCAGCGTTCTTTTGGAGGGCCCAGCGTCCCCCCAGCCACAGTCCTGACAGGCCAGCATCGGCGTTTTCCGTAACCTTGCCTCTGTACAGAACAACTCAAGTTGGCGCTTCAGACCAGAAAAGAAACAAGACGGCAAGGAAACCTCAGCTACTCCAGGGTGAATAATACACACAATGCCTAGATGGGGTAGATGAAGGAAGACAATCTGCTGTACGGTAGTATTCAGCTCCAAGTTGTCATACAACTTCGGCCTCGCCCCGTTGCGGAAAGCCAACATCCGTCATCAACGATGCTAGCCTGCCCAAAGACCTTACAGAAGTCGTCATGAGGATCGTCCTTAAAGGAGGTGAGTATTACGAAAGCAGAGAGGGAACCGTACACTGATCCTCCTCCTCTTCAAGGCAAGACCGCGCCACGGCTCCTCAGCGATCTCTACGATTACGACCCTAGATACCTGACACCGACAGCCTACAACATCCTCACCAGTCTTCCGTACTTCGACGAAGAGGATCCAAAGAACCTCCCTCCGCCTCCTCCGGGGAAGAGCTGCAAGCATAAGTGGTCACTGAAAAGAAATCAGAGCAACCTTCCTGGCGATGGCTACAAGCCGGATTCGTCGACCGTGTGGAAACTTGCGGTATATTGCTCAGTATGTCGGTCTCATCTGGATCTCTTGATAGATTTTCGAGAAGGGAGCGCTTTTTCAGAACCTTGCCCGACTGGCTCAAGGCCGTTGCATCATTTCATACACCGACAAGATTTATCGAAGCCTCGACAGCCTGGCTTCCTTGCTCCAGATCCAGATACCGGGTTCCCATGGGTCGATGAGCAACATTTCCAGTGCTCTGCGGCCGAATGCTCTGCAAGACTAGTCATCCGGTTCAAGCCACCAAGACTTGTCCCGGATTGGGTGAAACAGCTTACCAACAAGTTCATGATCAAGACTCGAGCCGAGAGAGCAATGGCAGAGGATCCGAAACGGTTCGAGGGTCATGCTGTTCCACTACCCATAAACGTCCTCAGTAATCTGCGGGTCTATATCTGGAACGCTGTTCAAACTCCTGAAAAAAGCAGGAAAATTCCAGGGCACAATAAACAGTTCCTACTAAGCTTAGGAGAATCTTGTGCCGACTTGCTTGAGTATGTTGGATTCACGCGCGAGGTAATTTCTAGATGTTCTATGTAAACGCGACAGAGTTAACTTAGTGACTTTAGGGAGAGGATTGGCTACCACCAGTACCTGAAGTGCCTGCCCCAGCCTACCTGGAAAACTCACTCAACGTTCGCTTGGATGATTTGCTTAGGGAATTGCATGTCCTCATCTTCGAGAGACCTGACGATGAGAGGATTACCATCAACAACCAGTACGTCCCCGAATGGGCGAAGAAAGACTTGAGCGCCGTACTAGGTTGTCTGGACTGTAAGTGGAGCATGCTCTTTTGGTTTTCGTGACTGACGGAAGATCGTCAATACCAGTCAAGCAAAGCATACGCTCTCGGACCGTTGATCTAACCGAGACTAAGGAAGAGCACCCGTAAGTCCAGATGTGACAACTCAAGTCCTTGTACTCGCAGGCTTATGGTTCCCAAGATGGTATGCCGGTTTAGGAGCTACCGCCGACTTCCATGACGAGCTAATAGAATTTTCTTATGAGCGACAATTGGAAATGGATCCTAATAACACTCCATACTACTTGGAGTGTCTTCAAGGAATAGCAGGAGGGCGTGACAGTGAAACCCTTGACACGAAAGTTGCGATAGAGGCTTCTGAGAACAGCAGAATTAGCTTGAAGGACGTAAAAGCCGCCTTCAAGGAACTTGGCCTCCATTCTCGAGCTGACTATGAGGACGACACAATCATTGGCACCTTTCAATCAAGAATTTCAGATGCCCCTAAACAAGAGGCAGAGATGCGAAGGGCTTTAAAGATCATTGGCCAAAACCGCAAAAGTGAAAAGATCCAACTTGTAGCTTCCCAAGGTATGCTAAACCTTCCAATGAAACGTTGTTTGGCTATAATGAATCACTAACCCGACTCATAGCTGTCACGAATTACGAACAAGCGCTTCTCTATTTGGAAGCGTCCGTAGACTATTCTGATGAGTTCATCGTCTCCATGTACACTGTCAAGGTAACCAATTTGACCTTGCCCCTTATCACATGATCAACACTCACTTTTGCCTCGTTTGAACATTGAGCTTAACGACAAGGCAATGGCTGATCGCAGCCTACTTCTCCACTCAGATCGATCAATTATCGTCGGAGGAATCTATAGCACGCCACGCTGTCGCCTTGATTGCTGACCACCGCAAGAGTATCGCTCTAAAGCATTGGCTTGAGACCGGTGCACTGGGCGAGGTGGAAATGGATGTTGAGCAAGCATGCGTTCGTCTAGGCATCAGTGACCGAAGCCTTGACGACGAAACGATTCTTGCTCAGTATGATTCCTTGAAACTCGACAGTCCTTCCCAGATGAGCGACCTCAAAAATGCACTCACGGCAATTGCAAAAGCGAAAAATTCTCGACGCCTCAAGAGCTTCCTGAATTCTGACATGACTTCATCGGAGCATCCCATATCAGAATGGCCAGTAGGATTGGAGAACATTGGCAATACGTGCTACCTCAATAGCTTATTGCAATTTTACTTCACCATTAAGCCGCTAAGAGACCTTGTGTTGAAGATCAAAGAGTTCAAAATGCCGACAGATGAACAAAGTCTGAAATCGAAACGGGTAGGGTCTAGGAACGTGTCGAAGAAAGAAGTCGATCGTGCGCAGCAATGTGAGTAATATTGTCAGCCACGAAAGAACGGTCGCTGACTTGCACAGTCGTCGATCAATTGAAAAGACTCTTCGAGGATATGATCGCTTCTTCGAAGGCTTCGGTGACGCCAGAGCCAGAACTTGCCCGCCTCACCCTTGTCAGCTCTTCCAAGGAGGAACACATACGTCGTCAGTCGATGCTCAGTCCTACTCGTCCTTCACTGGGGCAGATTAACGGCAGTCCTGTTTTCGGCCCCTTGGGTCCTCCTAGTTTACAACAGAAAGACACTGAGATGTCTGATGACGCGCCTCTCGAAGTTACAGACTCGAATGCCGTCAATGACGATCACAACAGTGACGACGCGAGCGATGTAACTTTGGTTGATGGCCCCCCTGCGGCGGACGACGACGTCATGATATTAGATGATGATGAGAAAGGCCTGCAACAGAAGCTCTTGGAGGATAAGGAGAACATGCCGCCCACCAAAGAGTCAACCCGAGAGACCTCACCAGAGACACACTTGAGACCTCTTGGCAAGTCTTCTCCGTCCCGTGCGAATGAGCAGCAAGGCTCCGTAAACCTTTCGAGAGGGATGGAGAGTAAGTCGATAGATGTCAGCACTGAAAACAAATCATCCGAGACTGGACAAGGCGATACTCGGGAAGAAAAACGGTCAATTCCTGCACCACCTCCAAACAGACCTCCGCCAGTCCCGCCAAGGCCAAAGCCAACGGAAACGAATGCTGTCCAAGAGGCCGAGTATGGCGCCCAACAGGACGTCACTGAAGTCATTGCAAACGTGCTGTTTCAATTACAATGTGCTATCAAGGCTGAATCCGTCGACGAATCTGGGGAACAGATTGACCAAGTCAAACGCTTATTCTTTGGCAAACAGAAATCCTACACGACTAACAGACAAGGGAGAGTCAGGACCAAAGAAGAGTATATGTCCGATATCAAGGTCGATGTAGCTACCGGTTCCCGCGATATCTACACAGCTTTAGACGGCGCCTACGATGTCCAGGAGGTTGAGGTAGGTGGAGAACTCGAACCACAGTATACATCAATCAGTCAGCTCCCACCTATCCTGCAAGTACACGTCCAACGGGTCCAATTCGACATTGAGAAGAAGTCCGTGTTTAAATCGAATCATCACCTGGAATTGAAAGAGACCATCTACATGGATAGGTACATGGATTCCTCGGGTGCAGATTTAATGCAGAGACGCCGAGAATGCTGGGAATGGAAGAAGCAGCTCGCTAACTTGGAATCACGGAGGGCCGAGCTTGCCACTTCGGACGTAGGTGAGCCTTGCATCTCATTTTGTTCCATGACTAAGATGTGACCGTAGATGGGGATGGACATGCCAGAAATTTTAGAAGCCACATGTGGGTTCTTGCGCCAAATTCCCGACTTGGATGACAAAGATCCCATCGAAGTTCCGCCCGGGTTATTACAAGCGCTCGACAATGCTGCAACAGAGGCCAAAAAGGAACTAGAGTGTAAGTGTACAACATTGAATTGTGAAGCTCGAATGTTAATTCACCTCTAGCCCTTGAGTTGCAGATCAGGGACCTGAAGTCCCACATTGCCAGCCAATTCAACGATCTCCAAAACATCCCGTACCGATTGCAGTCGGTATTCATCCACAGGGGCTTCCATAACTCTGGTCATTATTGGATCTATATCTACGATTTCACAAAGCAGTTGTGGCGAAATTACAACGATGGGTATGTAACCGAGATCATAGATACCAAGGAGATCTTCGAGCAAGAACCGGGGGATCGACCTGCTACGCCATACTTCTTAGTCTACGTCAAGGACCAATCGAAAGAAGAATTAGTCGATTCTGTATGTCGAAATATCATCGAGCCGCCGCCAGAGGAGCAGCAGGACACTGTGATGGGAGACTATAGTCAAGCTCAAGAAAGCCTTACAGATGGCAACGCCTACAGGCCGGTCAATTCATCAATACAATACGGCTCGGCAGAATCCTATCACAGTCAAGGTTGGACTCAAGGTGAAGGCTTAGTAGACAACAGTGCCTGGGATCAGAATGAAGCTCGGGTGCTTTCGAATTGGTAAAACGATCCGTGTCCCAAGCGGGTCGAGGACCCGATACTTATCGAGTGCAGACTCCCATAGTCTACCACAGGCCCAGCGATGTCACCGAAGTCCAGTCCGTGGTCTCGGGCGTCTTCATGCCTATTCAATGCCCTCCCTCCGCGGGCAAAAGATGTGTTGATGTCACCAATGTCCAGCAACTTCTTCGATTGGTGGCGGAAACATTGTGGAGACATATGGCTCTGGTACATTTTGCCAGGACGCTTTCACAAGAACTCAACCATCTACAAGAATTCAACCCCAGGGTTCACCAAAATGCGACTTGTGATCTAGACAAACCAAATAGCACTGCAGAGTAGGATTCGGCACGACTGTCACTCCACTTCTCTCTAACGAACCAAACTCAGCATTTTAGCGTCTTTTGACTCAAGTCAGTAAGTTTCTCTTTCAATTCAGCATAGTTACCTACATAGTACAGGAGCTTTGGACCAGTGGACTACCGAGGGGTCAGATAGCAACGTCGATTGTGCGTAATGATACCAATACAAAGCGTTGAATCGTCGTACAGAATCAATGATGTCCCAGATCCCATCTGTAGAGGTTTTTTTCACTCCTCCTGTGCTCGAATTGCAAAGCAGCCGAGGTCAAAGTGGTGGGTTCGAGCAAGAGGAGCAAGAGGAGGAAGGAAAAGAAGGAAACGAATGAATATCAGATACGCTAGAGACAATATAGCTAGCTCTCAAGAATGCCAAGATTTCGCCCACTCGAACCATTTGGAGTTCACCGCTCGCCGCAACAAATATATCGCTGGGCTGCTCACTGTCTTCTCCAACAAACGGCCTGGCATGTGATGATACTGTTGTTTCCCCTTGGGCTCTCCGAGTATTTCACCAAGCGCCATGACACAAGAGTCCAGGTCTGATAGTTTGGAGGTTGGTGCACCCTCTACCCCACACTATCCAATCCTTTAGAAGAAGGCTCACCAACATTGATAGGAACGACTCAAGAGCCACGCTAAGTCTTTCGATGGCTTACTGTCTTTGATTCCTGCCAAGTATTATTACGGAGAAGACACAAGTGTATGTCCTGCATCTCCGAGCGTCGTGAATTGAAATCTTTCCGGCTTGGAGCTGATCAAACACTCCAACTTTAGGATCAATGGCAGAGGAAGAAGCAAACAAAAGAAGAGGCACGAGCTGCCAAGCGTGCCAAGCTTGATCCAGACAATGCAAAGAGTGCAAAAGATGTGTTAGACGAGCAAGCTGCGAATGCTCGGAAAAGGAAGCGAGGAGAGGATGGCGAGGTCTCAGAGGTGGATGTTGTGGAGGTCGAGAAACCGATACCCATATCAGTAAAGAAAAATAGGCAGATGAAGAAACCGAAGGGGAAGGGAAAGGGAAAAGCTAGCGATCGCGCCGACCGAGAGTTGGTCGATAGCAGTACGGTGGATGAGCCTGAGCTAGATGCAGAGGCCCTGGGAAAGGTTACGGCAGAGAAGAAGAGGCAGAAATACGAACGCAACAAGGCGAAGGAGGAAGCAAAGGCTGCAAAGGCAAAAGCGAAGAGATGGAGAAAGGCACAAGAGGCTGCGCTTGAGAAAGACTCTAAAGATGCTGCAGCCGGTGCGCATGCTAAGGATGAGGATGACGAGGCCGTTCAGGGTGAAGGGATTGATCGAGTTGAGATAGACGGCCTAGACGAACCAGGAGTAGATCTTTTATCTACAGCTACACCATCAACAAGCCGCTCACCTGCCTTCGACGCTTCAGCAAACCACTCGGGCTCCTCATCCATCTCATCAATTGCACCTCCCACCGCAACAGAAGATTCCCAAGCCGAAAAGCCGTTGAAGGAAGAATCACAAGAAGAACCCAAAGAACCAAAACCTACCCCTGAAGAAATCAAAGCCCGCTTCGTAGCCCGCATTGAAGTCATGAAACGAGCCCGCAATGCCGACGGCCTCAACGGTGCACCTGCTCGCAACCGACAAGAATTAATGGAAGCCCGTCGTCAGAAAGAAGAGCAACGGAAAGCCCACAAAAAGGAGCTGCGCCACAGAGCCAAGGAAGAAGAGCGGCAGAAACGCGACGAGACTCTAGCACACGGCTCTCCACTTCTTTCAGGCTCGCCTCTCAACGCACCCTCGTCACCCGCCAACAATCTCTCCTTCAGCCGTGTCAATTTTGCCGACGGCCAACATGCTACCGCCGATTTGAATGCCATCATGGACCCGAAGACCAAGCCAAAAGGCCCCTCAGACCCCCGTACAGCACTTCTAGCCGCCCAGAAGAAGCAATCCCGTCTCAACAGCCTGGATGAGAGTAAAAAAGCTGACATGACGGAGAAAGACACCTGGCTCAATGCCCGTAAGCGAGCGCACGGTGAACGCATACGCGATGATACCTCTCTGCTCAAGAAAACGCTCAAGCGCAAAGAAAAGCAGAAGAAAAAGAGCTCAAAAGAGTGGAACGAACGGCTTGATGGGGTAAAGAAGAGCCAGGACATGAAGCAGAAGAAGCGAGAGGCCAATTTGCAGAAGCGGAAAGAGGAGAAGGGGAAGAAAGGTGGCAAATCGGGTGCAAAGAAAGGGAAAGGGAACGGGAAAGGGAAAGCGAGGCCAGGGTTTGAAGGAAGTTTCAGGGCGAAGGCGCCAAGTGGAGGAGCGGAGGGCGGGAGGAGAAGGTGACGAGCTCTGGCATTCGGTGGCATCCACGCAGCATTGAGGACTCGACCCTCGAGGCCAAGGGGATATAGAGAGACGCATGTGACTCGAGGGTTATCTGGGCCATTTCTTGATCTGCCAGCGTCATTGCATGGCATTCGGCTACCAATCCAAACGGCTTGGATGAAGTGCAATTGACCGTCATGACATGGACTGATGAGTTTTGGTATGTACATGTCGATGCCATGAGCAGGCCAATCATCAAACTTGCCGTCGCTCTTGCTTTGCCTCCCTCGCCAGCTTGCCAATTCTCCGAATGGACCCGGATCGACCGAGATGGCCGGCCAATCAAGCTGCCAAAGCCGGTTGCATTCCGGGGAAAGAGCTCACCAGAGTAGTCTTCTGTAAGCGATCAAAGCTTGAGCAATGAGAGAAACCCCTCCTTCCCCCTTCCCCCTTCCCCCTTCCCCTCCCCA
>WOGZ01000320.1:0-37847 GCA_009733775.1 Alectoria sarmentosa
AATATATTAAACGTGTTTCTTTTTAATTTTATTATAAATAAAAATATTATTTAAATATGCTTAATATAAATCATTTAAATATTTAAAGAAAATATCGTTTATATATTATTAATAAATAATAAAGTTATTTGTTAATTTAAATATAAGCATTTAATATTTATATGTGTTAAAAAATATAATAAATGTGATAAAGTTTTCGTTATTTAAATATATTCAAAATTTCTTAAAAGTAACGATAATATTAAATTGTATAAAATATTTATAATTTTATATTTTTGTTAAAATCTCATTTATTAATGAAATAAAATATTGATTTCTTTTAATAATAACGTTTAACTTTCGATAATCAACACAAAATCGCAAATCTTTATTTGATTTTTTAATAAATAAAATAAATGAAACGAATAAAGCATAATTAAATACGATAAATTCCTTTTTTAAATATTCGTTTAAATATTTTTTGATTTATTCGAATTTATAATCTAATAATGAATAAATTTAATTTTTAAATAATATACTTTTATTTCTTTTTTAGCGAATTTTAATTTATAATTATAAAAATAATATAAAAATAATATATTCGTTTATAATTATTTAAAACATTTATATAATTATAATAATTTATAAAGAGTTTATTAAGTATCTTTTAAAAAATGAAAGTTTTAACATTATTAATTTAAACGTTATTTGATATATATAATTTATAATATCTTTTATATTTAATTTCAAAGTCGCATAAATATGATTTATTAATTAATATATCATTATTTTATTATAATTGTGATATAATCTCAAAAAGTTTATTAAAAATATCGTAAATTTCATTTATTATTAAAGAAAAAAGCTTATTTTCTTTATTTCAAATTAAATAATAATAAGTTAATGCGTTAATTTCAATAATATCGATAAAAACAAACTTTTTAATTATTCTTTTTTTGAATGCTTTAAATGTTAATCTCGATCTTTTTTTATTTAAGATGTTTTTGAAATGATTTATATCGAAATTATCTTCATTTAATTCATTTTTAATAATAAATTTAAAAAATCGTGAAATAATAACAAATAATGTTATTAATAAAAATGATAAATTCTTAAATATTAATATTTTATTATTATTATATTTATATCGTTTAAATATAAATAGCATTTTATTTTTCAATATATCGAGAATTATTTTATGCTTATTTATTTATAATTTTTCGAAAATCAAAATATATTATTTTAACGAAGTGATAAAAATAAAATAAGATTTTTTTTTATATTTATATACGTTCAAAATAAATAAAAGATAATAAATTAGAAATTATTTAAACAATCGCTTATTATAGTCTCGTAATGATTTTAATTTAAAAAAAAATAAAACTCGATTTATAAGCGTTTATATATTTTAAATATAATAATTTTATTAATAACGATATAAGTTTCGATGCATTCGCAATTTATAAGAGAATTCGTAAATATTATTTATCGATTTTATAATAATAATGTAATTATTATTTGAAATATTCGTTAAACACACATTCATATTATCTTTTATCGTGATTTTAAAAAAAATTAATCTTTTTTAAAATTATTCGAAAAGTTCTTTTAAAGATTATATAAATTATTTTCGTTATTATTATTCATTTTTATAATATATATTCGAGTACTTTTTTTATTCAATTAAAAATAATTACGCTTAATGTAATTAATTTAATTATAATTATAATATATAAACTTTTTAACATTAATTTCAATCTTAACTTTAATAAATAAAATCGATATAATAATTTTTATAAATATTATTATAATGCGAATAATTTTCGTTGTTATTAAAATAATTGATTTCTTTTTTAAAAATGTCGTTTTAAATATAAATATTTTGAACTTTTTTTCGTATTTAGCACATTAAATGTTATTTAATTTTCGTAAATATTTTTTAATAAATGTTAATTCGCTAAAATCTTTATATGCGTTTTAATTCTTTTATAAATTTTGACGAATCTTTAAACGTAAATGTTATATTATTATTTTTTTATTTTTTTAATAATTTAATCAAATCGAATAAAGTCGACGTAAAACTTTATAAAAGATATAATATTTTATTAAAGCGAATTATATTATTATTTCGCATTATTATATTAATTTAAATTCTCGTAAATATCGATTAAATTATTTATTATCTTTTAATAAAATTCGAATAAATTTAAACAATATTTGAATCGACGTTTTATAATTTATTTTAAATCTTTTTTTTCAATTTAAAAATAATATAAGTTAATTTAAATTCAATAAAAAAATATTAATCGTAATTAATAATAAATTTATAATCTATTTTGAAAAATTAATCGTTTTATATAATTTTTTTTTCATTTATAAAAATAAAAAAGTTAAAAAAGATTTAGCTTTTTTAAAAGTTAATTTGTTGAATTTTTTAATATAAAAATCTTTATCGATAATATTTATATCGAGATGTTTTTAAAATTTATCGTTATTTTTTTATAATTTCTTATATTATTTTATAAATTGTTTAAATGCATCACGTTTAATATAAATATGTTTAATTATCTTTTAAATATTAATAAACTTCTTTTTCGAATAAACTCGACTTTATATTAAATTATCGATATTTTATACGATATCGATATTAATAACTTTTTTTTTTAAAATATTTAATAATAAAATAATATTATAATACTTTATTTAAATTAAGAAGTTTATTATTAAATTAAATTGTTTTACACGATTAAATCGAGATATTTTATATATAGTTAAAAAAAATTAAAAAATTAAAAAATATTTTGATAAAAAAGAAAATTCTTTTTAAAAAAAATAGAGAATTATTAAAATATTTCGATAAAAATAATGTTAAAAAGTATTATATTAAAAGAAAATATAAACACTTTTTATTTAATAATATTAACGATTTTTTATATAATAAAGAAATTTGATTTTATATTTAAATAATTATATAAAAGTATTATTTAATCGTTTATTTATTTATTAAACTTTTTTGAAAACAATGTGTTAATTGAATAACGTTTTTTTAATTTCGTTATTTATCGTGTATAAAGAGTTTTTATTATATTATTATTGTCAAGAGAATCGCCATATTATCATATTATTAAGCTTATTATATTTATTTAATAAACGATACCTTGCCAAGTTCATGGCTTGACAAGAAGTTAATAGATAATCAATTCTCATAGAAGAATTGATCAACTTACAATCACTCAAAATATAATCTTTCTGATGTACCACATTGCCGACATCATTGTGTCGCCAACCATGAGCATATCGCCTACCTTAAGCTTGACAAGCACCTCATAGTCAATCAATCGTATTTTCAACAATTATCGATTTCGTGCAAGAAAACTTAATAATGCGAAATAAAAAAAATCGATTTTAAAAGATTATAAAATCGTGATTTCTTATTCGATAATGATGTTATAAAAATTTTAAATATCTTTAATAATAATCTTTCGAATAATATAATTAATATTATCTTAATTTAAATTATATAAAAATAATAAATAATTATTTCTTTTAATTCGCTAATTAAATAAATGTTTTAATATCTTTTTTATATTCGTTATTATTAATAAAATAAATCGTTATCTCGATGCGAATTATTCGAATTTTAATTGTTATAAATAATATAATTTAAAAATACGATATTTTAATAATTTTTATATTTTAATAAAATTTTTATTAACACGATTTTTTAAATTCGTTAATTAATATAAATAAAGTTAATAAGGTGATTTAATTATAATATCGAAATTAATATAAATTTATTATATTAATAAATATATTAAATAAGACAATTAAGTGAGAAGAAAATATATATATAAAAAGAAAACATGTTAAGAAAATCGTTATGTTATTATATTGTTAAGTTTATTATATTTACTTAATAGACGATATCTTATTAAGTTTATAACTTAATAAATTAATAAATAATCAATTTTGATAGAAGAATTAATTAATTTATAATTATTCAAAATATAACGTTATTAATGTATTACATTGTCGACATTATTGTGTTATCAATTATGAACATATCGTTTATTATAAATTTGATAAGCATTTTATAATCAATTAATCGTATTTTCAACATTTAATAATAACATCGATATATAATTATTTAATTAAGCTTCTTCATTAATAACAACTATATAACATCAAATCTTTCATCATTTAAACATATTATATCATTTAAATTAACGATTTATTATTTATTAATTAATTTAATTTATTTATCACATTAAACATTTCATTTCAGATTTTTATTAGATAATTGAGTTTTAATATTGTTAAAATCGTTTTTTTTTGATCATTTATCCTTTTTTAATTAATTGTTAATTTTTTTAACGATTTTTTTTCAAACTAATAAGCGTATTTCTTTATCAAAAAACAAATATTATTTGATGAAAAAAATCGATAATTGAAATTTCATCAAACACATTCTTTTCATTATTTTCTTTTTATGATTTGAAAAAAACATTCTCTTTTTATATATTTATTATAAATCTTCAATCGACGTTTATTATTTAATTGTTTATAAAAAAATATTATCAAATTAAAATTTATTTTCGAATTCAACGTTGCAAAAAATATTTTTATCATAATTTATCAATTTCAAGATTTTATCAAATTTGAGTTTTCATTAATTGCTTTTATTAAAAAGAAAATTCGATTCGTTATTGATTTTATTATAAAATATATTCAACGTTCGATTAAGCTCGAACAATAAAAAGATATTTTAATAATAAAAATTTGAGTTCATTCACGATCGAAATTTATTTAAACATTTATGTGATTATCGAATTAAATGATAAATAATTTTTTTTAAAAGCTTTTATTAAGGGATTTAATAAAAACATCGAAGACGTAATTCGATATTTCAAATTATTTTTAAAATCGAAATAAAAAAGTTATTCGAAGTAAAAAAACAATCTTGAATAAAAAAACAATTTGAAAAAAAAACTTTATTTATTCTTCTCATCGATTTCAAAAAAAAAATATCATTTTAAAAAAATTGTCGAAAAACGATGATATTCGAATAATTAATAAATATATTAAATAACGTTATTTAAAACGTTGACAATATTTAAGACGTTAACAAATTAAATTTTTCTCAATTTATTATCACATCGAAGTTTATATTATTTATTAATAATCTTTTTTTCGTTGAAAGCGATTTCATTGATTTTATAAAATCGTTAATTAATTCATTATTAATATTAAAAAGATCGTTCACTTTTATTAATTTTCAAGATAATTTTTTATTTTATTTATTTGTTGAGTTGTAATTTTTTTCAAAAAACAATTAAAAAAATTTTAATTTATATTTAAAGAATATTAATTATTTCGCTCGTTTTTTTCACGTTAAAAATTATTTTGATATTCGTTAAAGGCTTTTAAAAAAGGTTGATTGATATAAAAGTTGATAAAAAAATTAACTTTTATAAAACTTAACACGATTATCATTAATTTGTTTTTGTTTATAAATAATAATTCGATAATATCAAAATCGAGATTTATAAATAATCAAACACATTTTTAATTTAACGAGATTTTTTGTGTTTTTATTAAAGATGAGTTTAAAGTCGCATTTATATCGATTTAATTATAAGATTCGTCGAGAGAACGCGAAAAATAAGATAAATTTGACGATTTAAAATCGTTTAATAATGTTATTAATGTTATCGATAATAATAATTAATTATGATTTAATGTTTAAAATCTCGAATTCTTTCACTTTAACGTTTTAAAGTCATATAATTTTAAATATATAATTCATAATTATAAAAAAATCATTTTTAAAAAGGTTTATATTTTTAATAAGCGTGTTTATGATTATGTTTTATTTATCGATGAAATTATTATTAAAAAAAATCTTTTTTTTTACTTTCGAAATTTAGCATTAAATTGATATCTCGAAAAAATCGATGATTTCAAATAAAGAATTTTTAAAAATATGACATTAATGAATTTTATTAATCAATTAACATTGCGATTTAAAATAAATATAATTAAAATAATAAATAAATTGCATATCGAAAAATATTCTTTTAAAAACGTCATCAAAAAACGCGACTTTTAAAAATATTTATAAAACGTTCAATTATACGTTACGATATTAAACGTAAATAATCGTTACGCTCATTTGATATAAACATAATAAAATCTTAACGTCGAAATTCGATCGATGATGTTAATATTAATATTCATCACGATTATATAAACGTTTATAAAAAAATTAAAAATAAAAAGAAATTTGTAAAAAATAATAAACAAGCGTCGATAAATTAATCGTTCGAAATAAATCGATAATGCATAATTCAAATAATAAAATCAAAATTAATATAATAAATTTCGACAATAAAATCTTAATGTTAACAACTCTTTTTTTTATCAAAATGAAATTAATCGCTCACAATATCAATTTGAATAATTTAATTAATTATATTATTAATATAATAATTATCAAATATTATTTTTTTATAATCGATAAAATGATTATTAAGCGATTTAAAAAATATATTAATTATATTAAAATAAATATGTTAATCGAAAAAAATACTCATTTTTTTCTTTATAAAAGAAATTTCAAAATTAATTGCAAATCATCGTTTTTTAAAATAAATCATTAATATTTATAATTTTAATTATCGATGTTATTTAATCGACGAAATTTTTTTAACAATTTAATTATTTTTCTTATTAATTAAATAATAATAAAAACAATTCGAATTATCGAAACAATTCGAATTATTAAAACGATTCGAATTATCAAAAAAATTGTAATTCTTTTTTTCGAAAAAAAAAAGGTTTTTAAATTGATGATAATTCGAAATAACGATATTAATAAAATACCAATTATGTTTTTTCGCAATTAACGATCGTTTATTATAAAAATCTTCAAAATTTATATTCAAAAAATAATTACGAAATTTATCAATTTGATGAATTTTAAAACGAAAAATTCGATTTTGTTTCGAACAGTTTTGAATATTATGTTAATGTCGACGACAAATCATTAATATTTATAAATCAATTTATAAATGATAAAAAAAACGTTAATATCGATATTAACGTTCATTATGCGTTAACGAATTATTTTAATTTATATTTTATAAAATCACGATTAATGAAATTCAAAACGTGTCGAAAATGTAAAAAAGATTTTTTTCGAAAAACAAATCATATACTTATTTCAAAGTTTGTAAAAATAAAATCAAAGATATTAATAAAATCGTTTTCAATCTCGTGATCGATGATCTTAAAAATGTTACTTTTAACGATAATTCGAGAATTGCATTTATTATTTTCGTTATAAAGATTATGATTATTTTTATTAATAATAATAAAGTTGTTAATAACGAGCAAAAGAAGATCGAAAAAACGATATATTTCGTAAATCTCGATTATTTTATTATTGAATTAATATCGAAAAAGATATCGAATATAAAACTCGTTTTCAGAAAATAACATTTCGTTATTTTGATAATGTTTTTTGTTTTGCGAGAAATTAAAGTCATTATATGCGTGAATTTAAAGCGCATTATATCGTTAATTAATAAAAAATTCTTAAAAGAAATTTTGTTAAATGTCTTAATTAAAAGAATTAAAATAAATATTAATATTAAAAAAATCGATATTTTTAAATATATAATCAATAATTATTATCTTCTCGATTTATACATTTTTAATATATTTAATAATTAATAATCAATAATTTATATACATAAAAAAAAATTATTATCGATGATCTCAAAGCAAAAATGTTTTTAAAAATGAATATTTTAAATTTAAAACGTATAAACATCAACGTTAACGAAAAGAAATTATTAATCAAAAATTATAATGATTTGATAACGAATATTTAAATTAAGATTAAAGACAACGTTAACATATAATAAACAATACGCAATTAAAAAAGAATTACGATCTTTCTTAAATCGATAATAAAAATATTTATCGAATTATGTACTTTAATGTCTTTATCAAATAAAGATTATTTGTTCGAATTTAATTATATAAAAATTTATATTCACATAATAAACGCCGAAATTTCTTTTATTTATATTAAAAACGATGTTAATATTATTAAAATCGTATTTTAGCATTTTAATTTAAACATTATTATTAAATATAACGTTAATTTATATCTCGTTATTTATTTAAACGATTACGATTTAACGACGAAAAATCGAAAATTGAGAATTAACGCGTCAAAAAATAATTTCGACATTAAAATGAATAATAATATTTCAATGTGTGATATCGAGAAACAAATTGTTAATTTGAAAACTTTGATAATTGAATACGTCGATATTTAAAAAAACATCGATGAAATTATAAACGTTTTAAGAAATGATCTTATAAAAATCAATTTAAACATCGATTGAAATTTCACATCGATTCTCAAATTCGTTCAAAAAATTTATTCATTTGACGCGATAAACAAAAAGATAGTTAATAAGAAATTCGATAAATTATATGCGTAAAATAAAATGAGATGAATAACGAAATTTATTTCTTTTTTTTAATTAATGTTTATGATTTAAAAAACGATACTCGAAGGGTCGAAAAAGTTATCAAAAAAAAATCAAAAGTAATTATGAATATTTATAAATTTAATCGAATTATTATCACGAATTTTTAATCATTATCGTTATAAGACGATGTAATTAATTTGTTATAAAATATAAAATGCATTAATATTCTTAATAATTTATCTTTCTTTTTTCAATTTAACGTTTAATTCGAAAATTAATATAAATAAATAATCGTTTTTTATCAAAAATTCGAACATTTTAAAATCGATATAATAAGTTTTAAGAATTCGTTATTATATAAATAACATATTATAAACAAAAAATTAAGATTTCTTAAAAATTTCGTTAAAGCTTACGTCGACGATTTAATAATATTTTTAAAAAACTTCGAATTGCATATTGAGCATTTTCGTAAACTCTTTTAATTGTTAAAAAAGTTAAAAATTATTATTAATTCAAAAAAGATATTTTTGAATTACTTAAACGTTATCTTTCTCGAATAAAAGATCGATATTTTCGAATTTATTATAACGCAAAAACGAATCGAAGCTTTAACGAATATTAAATTCTTTATCGATTTCGAGACCTTGAAACATTATCTCGAATTAATAAAATGAATAAAAATCAAAATTGCGAATTATGCGCAGAAGGCGGAATTTTTTCAATAAAAAAAGATTTTTTTATTAAAAGAATCGTTTATCGTTAAAGAATAAAAACGATAAAGATTTATTAAGAGAATCTTTATTAATAAAAGACAATTGTTATTTAATTTCTTTCGCTTGTTATAAGATTTTTTTTCTTCGTCGAACTTTATAATACATTTTAATCGAAAATAACGAATTTATATTAATATTAACGTTTTTAAAAAGCGCGATTTCGACGTTTATATATATTATATTAAAGATAATCTCGAAAATAATGATTTTCTCAAAAACGATATTATTAATATTATTTCTTTTTAAATCGTTAAATAACGTCGAATTTCGTTATTAATTAATCAAATTAAAGATTGTCGAATTAATTTAAACAATTCGCAAAATTAAACATTATATTAATAATTCGTTATATATTATAATCGTTTATATAAATTATTTAATAACAATTAACATTGTTAAATAAATTAATTTAACATTATTTTCGATAAATAAATTGAATTTACGCTTCATAAAAACATCACAATATTTATTATAATTCAAATTTAATATTTGTTATAAACTTAACAAATAATATATAATATCGAAGATCTTTTTTAAATTCATAAATAAATCGATATTTGAAAGAGATATATTAATTTTAAAAGAAAATATTTTTAACGAGATATTTATTTTTAATAAATTTTTGATAAAAATGTTAAAAGAATTTAAAATAAAAATTCAAGCTTTTTATATTAAAAATAAAAAATGAATTAAAATATAAAAAATGTTAAAATATGAGAATTCAATTGTTAATATTCAATTTCATTTCATTAATAATATATTATATTTCACGAACTCTTTTAACAAAATGCGACTTTATTTATTCAAAAAATTTGAAAAGAAAATCTTTTAATAAACATATTATGAAAATGCACATATTAAATTTAACAAAACGTATAAAATTATTACGAATAATTATTTTTTTAAAAAGTTTATTCGTCAATTTTATTATTATATTCATTATTAATATAAATATAACATTAATTAAATAAAACGTTATGCGAAATATGATTTATTTATTTTTATAATCGAATCGTTAATATCGTATTATATAATTATTATTGATTTCATATTAACATTATCAAAGATAATAAAGAAAATGAATATTATTATATTAATAATTTATAAGTTTTTTAAAAGAATTATTTTTATTTTTAACAAAAACATCTTTTTAACGAAAAATTGAATCGAAACCTTTTTGAATAAAATTATCGATTAAGATTTATTAATAACATTTATCTTTAATCGCGATAAAAAATTTATATCGACTTTTTGAAAATTCATTTTCAAAAAATTAAACATTAATTTTTTAATTAATATAATATATTATTGATAAATCGATGATTAATTAAAAAAAATTAATTAAATAATCGAAATTGTTTTACGTTATTAATTAACGAATAATTTCATCATCGATTAAATAAAATATTTATTACGTTTATATAATATATTTAATAATTTATCGAGCTCGATCATAAAATTAAATATAAATAAAATCGTTTACAATTATCATTTTCGCGATATTTTTTCATTATTAATTTTAAATCAAATTCGAAATAACGAATTTTTATTAAAATGATTTATTAATATTAAAGACGTTGAAGAAATAATCGCTTAAATTAACGTTAAAATAAAAATAATTTATAATTTTCATTATTAATTTTTTTTTAACGAAAAAGAAAAAGTTTTTTTGAAGCTTTATTATAAATATAATTTATTTAAAATTTTCAATCTTAAATTTGTTAATCAAAAAATCGATTCGTTCAAAATTTTTTAAAAGATTAATAATTTAACGTATAAAATAAACGTATTTATTTATTGATAAATTTATTTCATTATATTAATTACGCAATTCGAATTAGCGCTTAGAAATAAAAATTTATATTATCACTTTATTTAATTTAATCATTTATCGATAATCGTCGAATTTAATAAAAAATAATATAAATATATCGTGAAAAAGTTAATTAACAAGCGTTAGCGTCGTTATAAAACGAAAAAATCGATAATTAAATATTTTATACGATGATTAAAATGAAATTTAAAATTCGATTAATAATATAATAATGATTTATTGAAAAACGCAAAGAATTTAATTAACAAATATAAAAAAACTCACACGTTCGAATAACAAACTTTAAAACGTGATCGATTAAAAAAAAATGTTAAATTTATAATCGTTTTAATTAACACGTTTTCGTAATAACGTATAAAATGTGATAAATCGAAAAAGATTATTAATGCTTTTAATATCAATTATAATAATTCTTAATCGTGATTAATATATTTATTTAAATATTATAAAAACGTTAAATTGTCGTTTTAAAACGTTAAAATAAATGTTTATCATTTAATCACGAATATATTTATTGAAAATAAATTTATAATTAATTAACGCGATAAATAATCGCATTAAAATGAAAATAAAACTTGACGCGAGATTTTATATTATCGATTTATTTTTTTAACATCAAATATTTCGTGATTGTTACTCATTTTATTATTTTTATTTAATAATTACTTTATTTATTAATTTAATTATAATGAATTTTATTAACATTAATAAAAAGTTAATTAAATTAAAAAAGTAAAAAAAAAAATTATTCGTTATACAATTTATCGAAAAGATTGTCGAATTAATGATTATTTTAATTAATAATATTCGAAATATAACGAATAATGATATCGTTTTAAAATTAACGTCGAAAAAATATTTATTAATAAACGAGAGAAAATATTGAACGTGAGAATTAAAAAATTAAAATTATTATAAAAAAATATACGTATAATTGCAAAACCCTATTCTCGTCGATTTAAAAAAAAAAATTTCATTAATATCAAATTGATTTATGAAAAATTTTAAATTTAAGAATGTAAAGAATTATTTTTTTATTAAGATATTATTATCTGATTTTTTTATTTATAAGATAATAAAGGCGCAAATCTCGCAACGAGAAAAAAATAAATAATAATTAAAAGTCTTTTAAAGAATTGAACATATTATTATAAATAAAATAAATATAAATTCGATAATAAACGAATTTGAGCGCGATGAGAATAAAGATATTATATATATATAATTATATCGTTTATATAATAATAAAAAAATTGAACGAATAAAATCAATTAATTCAAATTTTTAAAAGATCGAAAAAAGAATAAAATTTTATAAATTCAAACGAAAATAATTCTATTTCATTTATGAAAAGAAAATATTTTATTAATTATGCATAACGAATAACGATTTATATATATTATCGTTTTTATAATTTGCGTTAACAAAACAAATTTTTATTAAACGCTTTGATTTAATCATTAATTAAATAAACGAATTTTTAAATCGTTTATCGTTGTTATCGATTTCGACGTTTTTCAAAAAATCTTCGATTTCAATTATTTTTATCGAATCGATCTTTATTTTATCATCAATTAAAATGAAATTTCGCTTTATTAATAAAATCGCGTTAATAATTATAATAAAAAATATATCGAATATTATATAAAGATTAAAAAACTTGCGAGATCAATTTAAGTTATTTTTATTAAAAATCACATTATTAAAGTTTGCGATTTCGATAAAGCAATTATTTAAGATAACGTTAATAAATATTTAAAACAAAATTAAAAATAAATTAATGTTTTTAACGAAAGAGACGAAAAAAACGAAAATAATAATTAATATTTTTTTTTGACAATCAAATATATCGAATTTAACGATATAATAATATATAAATTAATTATTATTAATAAACATATTTACGCAATCTTAAATTAAGACGTTAATTTGAATAAATTATTAAACGAACCATAATTATAAATTTATAAAAACAAATTCAAGATTTTTAAAAACGTTTTATAAATATACGTAAGAATAATTAATAATATTATAATTAAAAACGCGAATAATAATAATGTTATTAAAAATCAAATCATCGAAATTTTCATTAAAGAGAAGTTTTTCGATTTATCGAAAAAGGTTAAACTTGATTTTTATTACGTATATCAATATACTATATTATAATTTTTCGCGAATTTGAATATCGAAAATAATTAAATAAAGACGATTTATATCAAATATAAAAAAATCGATTTTGTTAAAAAAAATCGAATTAAGATTTATAAAAGAAAAATGTTCGATAATGAGATTAAAGTCGAATTTTAAAATTTTTATATTTATTATAAATTTGATAAAGCATTTATAATTAACATAATTGAAATTAAAAAACTATACGCGTTTATAATAAATCTTGATCGATAAAATAATGTTTTATATACGCTTTTAAAATATAAATATATAATTAACGTTGATAAACAAATTAATTTAAATTTAAATCGATATAATAAAATTAGTTATATGTTAATAAAGCGTGTTAAGCGATTTTATTAATTTATATCAAAAATGAAAAAAAGATAACGTGACAATCGAGCGACGTTATAAATTTAACGTTATATCGCATCGCTCGATAATCGAAAAATGTATTAATATTATTATTAATAATGAAAATAACGACGACGATTAAAAAATATACAAATTCAATTTTTGAAAAAAAAAAAAAAAATTGAAAAAAATTTACGCAAATAATTTGCATATTCGTTTAAAAAAAATCGTTAAAATGAATATTCGCGTTAAAATAAATGTCGTCGTCGAATCAATCGTCGCATTTGATGTAAAAGTTATTTTTAAACGACGTAAAATCTTAAAAAAAGACGATGCGAAGGTTATAATAAAATATAACGATAATATTAATTGAATCAATTTAAAAATATTTGCGAATTTAATTCATTATATCATTAAACGTTTTATTATCGAATTTTCATTTAATTATTATTTTGAGAATAAGTTTTTTTTTGAATTATAACCTTTTTTTAAATTAAAGCCTTCAATCTTTAATCGAATAAATCAAATTAATTAAATTGAATTCGATCAAAAATACGAATATTTAATAAAAAAGTCTTTTTCGGCGTTCGATATTATTATTAAAAGATTAAAACGTGATCGTTTATTACGTCGTTATTCGTTTACATTTACGTTTATAAATTATAAACGCAAATTTGAAATAAAATACATTATTAATACTAATTAAGCAAAAATCATCGAATAATTTAAGATTATCAAATTGTTAAGTTTATTGCGTCGTTATTCGTTTATATTTATATTATTAAATAATTACGAGAATAAAAAAATAGCGAATATCGATATAAACGATAATATAAAAAACATTTTTAATCTCGAATTTCAAAAAGTCGCGAACGTTAATAAATTAATGATTTTTAATAAAGTCATTTAAAGATTATTAAATAAAGGATTTCGAATATAATTAAGCACGTAAGCATTATAAAAATAATAAATAATTATTAAAACACGTAAATATTATGAAAATAATAAATAATTATCGAAATACGTAAATATTATAAAAATAATAAGTTTTTATCGTTTTTCGTCGAAAAGTATTATAAAGGCATAATATATTATTTATTATTCGTTAATTATTAAGAAAATCGTTATGTTATTATATTATTAAATTTATTAAATTTATTTAATAAACGATATTTTATCAAATTCATGACTTAACAAGTTAATAAATAATTAATTTTGATAAAAAAATTAATTAATTTACAATCACTCAAAATATAACGTTATTAATATATTACATTATCGATATTATTGTGTCGTTAATTATAAGCATATCGCTTATTATAAGTTTAATAAATATCTCATAATCAATTAATCGTATTTTCAATAAAACATTTATGTAAAAATTAATATCTTTATTAAAACACGTTAAGCTTAATTGAATAATGTTAAAGAAATATAATATTAAAGAAAAGCTAATTTTATTAAAAATGCAAAACACGCTCGTAACATTTAACACTTAATTTTTTTTAATAATTTTCAAATTTTTTCGATTGAGCGTTTTTTGATAACTTTTTTATTTAAATTATATTAAATAAAAACGAAATTTCATAATTTGAATTTTAATTATTTTTATTAAAATCATTTAATAATAATGAATATTATACGTCGTTTATTATTTTTATTATATTTATTATAAAATTTTAATTTTAATATTATTTTAATAAATTTTAATATAAGCGTTACTTTCGAATTTATAAAAAAGTTCAATAAAATATCGATTTTATTTTTTGTTTATAATCTCAATCTTTTGTAAATGAAATTTTTTATTAACGTGATTGTAATTAAGATTTAATTATTTATAAAATTAAAACGATCGTTTTCTTTTAATTGATTTTTTAACTAATCTCGCGACGTTATTAATGTTTTAATTCACGTTTTAAGTTTTTAACGTATTATCGCTAAAATGTAAATAAATAATATATGTGTAAAAATGTTATCGTGATTAATGCGTTTCTTTAATTACATTTTTAATTTTATTAATAATTCTTTATTATTTAAAAGAAAGATAAATAATATTATATTAAAAATTTAATGAATGTGAAATAACTTATATTAATATCTTAAAAGACGTAAACGAGTTGAAAATTGTTAATCACTTTTACTCATATAATAGATTTATATATATGCTCTCTTAATATAATATTAACTTTTCAAATTTTTATTAATAATATATCGATGTCGCATTTAAACGAATATTATATATATTTGAATATATTATTAATAATGCATTTAAGATAAAACGTCGTAATAAAAACTTATATTAAACTTTACATTAATGATATATTAATAAAAAGTTAATAAAGAATTAATAAAAAGTATATTAATATTTACATTTCATTCGACTTAACGTTTTTTATATATATTTAAACACGACGCAGAAATTAAAATATTAATTCATTAAACTTATTATCGTAATGTTTTTTTATACGTTAAATATATTTATGTAAAAATGAATATTTCATTTTTGATTTAAAATATATATCTTTAATTTAAATTCATTTATATTATAATTTAGCGAAACATTTATATTAAAAAAGTTAAAATAACGACGATAATTACTTTCATAAACGTTTTTAAAACACGTTTAAGAAACTTATTTATAATATTATTAAATTTGTTTTTAAATAAATTAAATAAACATTGAAAACATTATAAATATTTAATTTTAGCGTTATTTCTCTCACGTTTCATTAAAGTTTATTATTTTCGTCTTTTTTTTTCAATTTCGTAATCTTATTTTCAAATATTAAGATTTATATTTTCTTTTTTTATAACGTATATTTTATTTATAACATTTTATTGCGAGCGATGTTATTAAATTCGACGTTATTTCGAGCGAAGATTAAGGCGTCAAATGAGAGAGCGATGTTAATAATAAAATTAATATCATTTTTGAAGCGTAAATTAACGACGTAATTTTATAATATCAAGAAATCAATATAAATAAATATACGATAAAATAATTTCGTTAATAATAACGTCGTTGATTTTAATGTTCGTGTATATATTAATATTAAAATAACGATTTATAATGCGAAGCATAATTTGATTAAATGTGTATTAAAATTTATTAATAAAGATATGCGATTTTATAAAAAAAAACATTATCTTAATTAATACGTACTATTAAATATATAATAAATTTTCATTAATTAATTTTATAAACGTTATAAGATTCGTAATAAAAAAACAAAAATTTTAAAAATAAAAAAACGTATATAATTTTAAGCTCGAAAAATATAATTATATTTTATTTATTTTAAAAGCGTATAATTTAATATATAAACATCGATAAATAAATAATAAAATTTATAATAATAAAGAATTAATATACGATGTTCTATTTTATATAACGCGTAAAATCTCTTATACATTTATAATTTTATCAATTAATGATTATTTTTCAAGAGTAAAATCAATTTTATATATATTAATTTAAAAACGTAGATTAACGAGAGATATTATATTTTCGATATAAATGTATAAATAATATTATAACAAATATATATATAAAAAACGTATAAACTCTCGAAAGAAAATTAAAAAAATAATGTTTTTTCGTTGATAAATAAATTTCGTTATATAATTAATATAAAATGCTCGTTATTTATATGTTTTAAATAAAATATTTTTAAAATATATAAGTTATTTTATATAATATCGTAAAAGTTATATCATTTATTGCAATTCGAGATATTAATAATTATATAAATAAATATCAAATCTTAATTCTTTACTTATTATTATGTTATTATTAATAATATATTTATATATTTTTTATATATAATGCGTATAATACAATAATATATAATAAATTATAAAATATATAAACGTAAATATATAAAAATAATTATTATATATAAATTAACGATTATTAAACGAAATTATGCTTATTTTATCGATAAATTATAAATCGCTTATAATCTTCTCGACAATCTTTTTCACACGAATTAAAAATGAAAACGACGTTTTTATAAACATATATTTTGAATCGTCGTTCGAGAATTCGACTTCGTTTTTCTCTTTGACATTTCGACGTTATTTATTTTTTATTAAAATTAAATTCTTTATTTTATAATTATTATACTTCGCAGAAATAATTATTTTATTCATTTATAAAAATAAATTGCGACGAAAATATAACGATTTCACGCGACGGTTATTATTATTCAATTAATTTATATATTATTTAACTCGATAATCGAATATAAATTAAATGTTTTATATAAAATTTAATAAAACAATTATAAAGAAATATTTATGCTTCATTTACTCTTGAAAAAAATGTTAATTTTAATTAAAAAGATTCGTTTCGAAGATATCGATAACGTTATTATAAAAATCGAATATTTAAATGAAAGAATTCGAAGAATATTTATTTGCAAATCAACGCACAAAAAATTTAATTTAAATAATTACAATTAAGACGTCGTTAATATCTTATTTAATGTAATTTTTAATTTTAAATTATGCGTAATAATGAGTTAATAATCTTATCGCGAAAATAATATAAAGATAAAAGATATTATTTTCACATTCGCAATTAACTTAATCTTTCAATTCGTATTATTTCAATTAAGACGCCGTTTATTTTTTATTTATTTTCATTTATAACGTTTAATATTATTATTTTATATAAATTTAATAATTTTATTATTTTTTTCAAATTGAAATGTATGAAATATACGATTCGATAATAATAAAAAAGTTTATCAAATTTAATTTTAACATTTTTAGTGAAACGCGATATATTAAAAATCTTGAAAATAAAAAACGCATTATCTTTTTTTAATTTAAATTTGAACGTTTTTAGATTTTATTTGACATTTTTTTTCAAAACCTTTTCTTATTAATTTATATTATTTAATTTTGTTTTTACTTCATTTACTTTTAAAATGTTATCGCTTTATATATTTTACGTTAATGAAATTTCATATATATAAATAAATAAAAAATATCGCTTATTTATTCGTTATAACTTTTTATTTTTCAAAATCTTAATTTTCATTTAAATTATTTTTATCGTCGTTTAAAGTGATAATGCTTTGATGATTAAGCTTTATTTTAAACAATTTATAAATTTTAAGTTTTTTAAACGAAGAAATTATCTCAGAAATCGCTTTTCATTTTTTTATAACAAAAAAAATTAATATAAATTAACGCACGATAATTATAAAAACAAATAAAAAAATAAAAACAGTTTTCGATTTTTGTGCTTTTAATGACATTTTAATTTATATAAAAATGAAATTTTTTAATAAAAGTTTCGTTATAAAATGAGCATGTAAAATGAAAAAAACGAATACGAAAAAGATAATAAAACGTTAAAAAATAAATATACGATTATATTAAATTAAATTTTTTATTCACGTCTTTTTGAAAAATTTGATTTAACAATTTCAATATTTCAAAAATATTAAATTTTTTTCGTTAATAATATTTTTTTTTTTATTAATGTATTAAATCGTTAAATTTTAATTTAAAAAATTATATAACATCGCGCAATAATTCAAAAATCAAATTTAATAATTTAATTTATTTATAAATAATTTCTCGCAATTCGAGCGCGAAAAATCAAATTTAATTATTTTTTCGACGATAAAATGTTTATATTATCGAAATAAAGTAAAATAAATATTTAAAATAACGTTATCGTATAATCATTAAATTATATAAATTAAATAAAAAAATTAATTATAAAGTTTTTAAATTTAAGATAATAATTTAAAGAGTTTTTTATATTATATAAATTTTTGTTTATAAAAAAAACAATTTTTTAAAATAATAACGTTATTTCATAATTTATAAAATATAGCATTGCGCATTATAAAAAAAGTAATTAAAAATTTTACGTAAATAAAAGCTTTTTTCGTTTTTTTTAATTATAATAAGAGTAAAAAATTTATTAATAAAACGATAATAATATTATAAATTAAAGCTATTTTAAAATTAAATATTAAATTTGCAAATTTATTATTATAAAATTTACATTTTTAACGCATTTTCGAGTATTCTCGAGTATTTTCATTTTTTTAAAATTATTCTTCGATTTTTCGCATTTTTCAAAATTTAATATATCGTTATACGCTTATTTAATTATATAACGATTTTTTAATTATCGATTTTTATAATTTACGATTTAAACTTTTCAAAATTTTCAATTAATTATTTTAATTTATCGTATTTATTTTAACACGATTTACGATAACACGTAATTTAATCTTTAATTAATTTTCGAATTTTTAAAGAGATGATAATATACATATTTTAAATTTTCGTTATTTTTATATTAAATTTATAATTTTTCGAAATAATTATATCGCGAAATGATAAAAATTGATAATTGAGGCGAATATTTAAATAAAATAAAAAAATATAAATAAAACATCATTTTTGAAATATTTAAAAAGAAATAATATTAATAAATATTAAGAATATTTATAAATAGCGAAGTAAATGTGAATATACGACGTTATTTTTGATTTATTTATTATTTTTGATTTCGAGATTATTATAATAACGAATGCGCTTTATAAAGTTATTAAAAATGTTATATTTAACGATAATTTAAATGTTATTTTAAAACATAAATATAAATAAAAATAAAAATAATATTTCAATAATAACGATTATTTATTTTTTATAAATTCATTTTCAGCATTCGCTTTTTTAAAATTATTTATATAAGACTTTAAAGATAATTGAAATAAATTCGCATTGTAATTAAATTCTCGCGAATAAATTATTAACATATTATCGTCAATACGACGTTTTTTATAATTAATCTTTTCAAGAAAATTCTTTATTAAAAAGCGTTCGTATAACTTAAAACTTTTATAATAATATTCGAATTATGATATTAAATAATTAAATTGAATCGATAAAGTTATTAAAGTTTATTAAAGATTTTTAATTTATTAAAAGACTTAAATATTTTGAAAAATTTATTAAAAATCATTTTTACAATCAAAAATTACGTTAAAGCGTAATTGTTATTAATTAAATTACGTCGTTAAAAAGTATTTATAATAATTTAAAAATTATCTATTTAAAAATTTAAAAGTGTTTTTGAAATCGATTAAAATATTATTTATTTTTTTAATTTACTTAATTTTTTCAAAATCGTTTTATTATTTATTTCGTTTTATACGAAAATGTATATTAAAATAACTCATTTTATAAATAAATTTGCAAAATTGTATTATTTGAAAATTTGATTGATGTTTATAAAAGTATATTTTCAAAAATATGCAAAAACTTATAATAATTTTTTTATGATTTTTTTTAATATTATTTATTATCGTTATAATAAATCGATTTATTATTATTTAATTACGATAAACATCAAATTTCATTTTTAAAAAATTTATGCAATTAATAAAAATTATATTAACATAAATCTTTCAAAAATTATCAAATTCGTTATTAATTCTCTTTATTCGCTCTTTCGCTTTAAAATAAATTAATTAAATTATTTAATATTTTTTCAATTTATAGTTATAGAATTATTTTTTTCGAAAAACGAATATCATTATATCACGCAGAATTAAATTGATTTTTTGAAAACGAAAATATATTATAATTATTAGTATGAGAGATCAAATATAAACCTCGATAAAAAATTTATCATTTATAAAATTCGTTTTGTTATAAAAATTATTTACGATATTTAAATTAAATTCATAAATTCTTTATAACTTTGCTCTTTTTGCCGCGACGAATTAAAATTTATAATTTATAATCATTATCGTTTATTTAATTTTTTCAAGTTTTTTTGCCTTAACGTGTTTTTTTTTTTTTTTTTCATAAACGCATTTAAACTATATCGAAAAATATATAAATCGATTTTTAAAATATATATTATTATCGCGAAATTAAATTAACGCGAAAAAAAAAGAAAAATCAATTTTTCTTTATTTGCATTCGAATATTATAATAACGACTTCGCAAATATTATTAAAATCATTAAATTTAAAATAACAACATTAAATAAAGAAATTTTAATGAAAATTAACGAAATAAAATACATAATATGCGTTTACACAATAACATTCGTCGACGATATAAAACAATAAATGTAAAATATAAGATTTGACTTTTTATTAACAAATCATAATTGTGAAAAATGTTTAATTTTTAAGAAATATAAATTAGATTTGATATTTAATATCAAATTTTAATAAATGATTTTATTGAAAAATCTTATATAAAAGAATCAAAGCGGCGTTTTCATTTAATTCGATTAATTATTTAAAGATATTGAAAATAAATTTAAAATAAATTTCGTTAATTGAAATCTCATTTGCTTTAAATATAATTCGAAACAATTTAATTAATTTAATATATTTAAAATTCGTCGATATCGCGAAACAAGTATAATAAATTTTTATAAAAATCATTTTAATTAAATAAAGCGCAAAATTTTATGCGACGAAACTTCGTTATTTTTCATTTTGATTTAATTAAAATAAATTATAATTTTCGATTCATTATTTGTAAATTTATAAAATGCAAAAATACGCTCGAATCTTTATTATCACATTATCATTTTTGAAATTATAATTATAATTTTAATAAATAACGTCGCTTTATTTAAAAGCGATAAAGAATATTATCTTTTTAAATATAAATTTAAACGTTATAAATTTCATTATTCAACATTATACTTATATAACGAAAAATAATATAATTATTTTAATATATAATATATTTAATAAAGATAAAAAAAACATAATTACTTTTTTAAATTAATTATAAAAGTTAATTTAAAAATTGTTTTAATGCGCTATTCTCGTTACATCTTCGAAATTTAAATATAAAAAAACTTATTTCTTTTAAAAATGCATTGTTAACAAGATTATAATTAAAATTCGATAATAATATAAATCTCGATACGTTTAAAAATCGCGAAATATAAAAAATAAAACGATCAAAATATAAAAAATTAACAAAATCTTTTATTATAAAAAACATCATCTCGAAAAAAACGAAAACGTATAAAACATTTATGAGAAAATTAAACGTTTATATAAAATTATATTTTATCGAAATAATATGAAAATATACGATTTTTAATAATTTAATAACCTTCGCTAAAGAGAATAAACATCGATAAAAAATGTTTTTAATTTATTATAAAATCGATGTTTTTAATTTATCATCAAATCTTTTTAATTCGAGTATTTTAAAAATTTTAAGACATCGATATTATATATAAATTATCGCGATATAATCAAAATATTATTATTTAAAAAAAAGTTAATTAAACGTTTCGTTTTATGCTCGTTAATTTTTTAAAACATTTCGAATCAAAATTAATAATAAAATTTCGCAAAATTCACCTTCGATGCTCGACGTTATTAAAATAATTATTATCATTTTTTGAAAAAAATTAAAATGATTTAAAAAATGAATTGAAATTAATAATTATGAGCGACGAATTGCATAAATAATCGATTATTTTAAATTATATTAATAAACGATACGTTCAATAAATAAAATGATCGTTATCGTTTATCGAATTTAATTATGATAATTTATTTATAATTATGTTTTAATATGCTTATTAAAGAGATTATAATAAATGAAATATAATTTTTTCGCGCGACATAAAATTATATTAATATTAAAAATTAAGCTTTATAAATAAATTAATTTTATGTCTTTTCATTTCTTCGCTTATTTTATTATAATATTATATATAATATATTTAATATTCGTCGCTCTTAAATTTAATTATTAATTATTATATTTATAAAAAATCGAAACATCGTATTATATACAAAATTAATAATTTTATTTCAATTAAAATTAAAAGATTTGCGCGTTTAAATGAAATGTTTTTATATTAACTTTTACGTGATTAAACGAAAATGTTTACGCGCGTTATTATGATAAAGAGTTTACGTGATTTTCAAATTAATTTTATTTTAAACGCTTTTTATTTGAAACTCTTTATTATAATAAATGTTATTAAATTATTTAATATTAATAATAAAAAGTATTATATTATATATATTAAACGTTTAAAATAATTTGATAAATTTCGACGTTTAATTCGTGAAGATACGATTTTGCTTTTTAATTAAAATTACGATATTTAATTTATATAATATATTATTTATTCGCTTTATTTTTCTTTTTAAAAAACAATTAAGTTTGAAATTTAAGTTTATTTTTAACACAAAGTTCGATTTTATACGTAAAAACATGTTATTTATATATATTTCGTTTAATAAATACATTTATTAAAAAATTGCGTTATTACGAACATTAATAAAAAAATAACGTAAAATTTAAAAATTTAAAAATAATTATAAAAAATGTAAAGACTTAAAACTTAATATGCGAATAACTCGAATATTTAATTTCAATTTTATAAAATTTTTAACATTATTCACATTTCGATTTAACGAATTTTCGAGAAATTTTTTAAAATTTTTAATTTAGCGAGAATTTCGAAAGTTGAAAAAAATAAATATATTTATTCGTTAATAACATCAATTTGTATTTTATCGAAAAATTATATTTTTATATTATAATTTAAATTATTATATAAAACGATAATAAAAGTTTAAAATTAATGTTAACGTATAATTTTTCGCATTAATAAATGTTTATAAAAAAGCAACGCTTTTTTAATGCGTTTATTAATAATTCATTTTTTAATTTTAAGTCTTTCGTTTTTAAGATATATAAATCGTTATATTATCGAAAGAAATTAAAAAAATAATAATAAAACGTCGCTATAATATAATAATAAAAAGATAAATAATAAATAAAATGCTTATTTTTCAAATAATATATCTTAAAATGAGATTTTTCAAAATATAAAAATCGTTTTTACGTTAATAAAATAATTTTTGAAATAACATCGAACTTCATTAATAATAGCGATAAAAAAAATGTGTGAAATGAAATAATGCATTTTTTATATATGAATTTTAAAAAGTTGAAAAAAATTTTAAATTTTTTAGAAGTGACGATAGCGAATATTATTTTAAATATTAAAATAATATAAAGATTAAATGTTAAAGATTTAGTATTTGCGTAATGTTTTTATAAATTTAAGCGTCGCATTTCTTTTCTCATTCTTCTCGAGCATTTTTTATTTCTTTTAAACATTTTCGAATTATTTATTATGCAATTATTTATTGTGTTATTTATTATTTACATAAATTTATTAACGATAATATCGATTTAAAACACGATTTTAAATTAAAATAATGTGTTAAATTTTTTAACATATATTTTTATATTAATATAGCGACGACGATAACGAGATATAAGATATTTATTTATATATTTTTTTTAAAATTAATTAAAACAATCACATTGCGCTCGTTAAAGTTAAATATTATAATTATAAAATTTTATAAAAAAAATGCCGCGATCAATAGCTTTTTTATAAAATAACAAAAAAAGTCGATATAATTTGAAATTAATAAGCGATAAAGACATTAAAAAAATTGTTAAAAAATGATGATATAAAAATCGCGATATTAAAAAGAGATAATGTTATTAATTTAAATAATATAAATAATGTTTTTAAACGTTAAATAAATTGATAATTAAGATACGTTAAAGCATTTTTCGTTATTTTTCGTTTATTTTTCATTATTTTTATTAAAAGTTTATTAATAAATGTTATATCGTCGTGATATTAATAAACGCTTGAATTTAAATTGCATAAAAGAAATTTGAATAATTATACATATTATTAATTCAAAAACAACAATTTTTAACGTTAAATGATATAGATTTTTATTAAAACGATAAAGATTTTTATCATTAAACGCTTTAATTTCGAATTTAATTTAATTAAAAATGTTGAAATTTTAAAAAGATTTTTTCGTAAAAGTTTCATTTAAAAATGTAAAATGCGCATTATTTAATGAAATGATTTAATAACTTTGCATCTTTATTTAATAAAATGAAATTAACGCATAAATTACAATATTGAAAGAAAATAAGAAATGCGACGATATAATTTCATTTATTTCTTTAATTTAAATCTCAATATCGCATAAATAAACGATTTTCGATAATGAATTAAAAAGTAATAACGATATCGAAAAACTAATAAAATAATGCGATTTAACGATATATATTGATAAATTTATTATTTTTATATTTTGCGATGCGATATCGTATACGCTTTGCGCAAAATTTAAAATAATCGAATTTTCTTTGCGCAAAAAGTAATGCGCATTCGCGAAAAGCTTGTAAATGAAATAATTGCGTATTATGTTTTATAAATTTTAAACGATGCGCATTATATTAGCGAAGGATTTTATAAATTACATTATTATTAAAAGAATAATAATTATAAATCAAATTTTGCGCGAAGTATACGCATTAATTATATTAATAAATAAAATATTTTTAGTTATAAAACATTAATAATGAAATAATTAATAGTTAATAAAAAATTAATGAAAAATTAATAAAAGATTTATAAAAAGTTAATAAAAAGTTAATAAAACATTTATCAAAACGATTTATTTATTATAATTAACAATTAAATATAATAATACGTTGTTCGCATTATTAAATTCAATTAAATAACAATTTTTTTTAATTTATTATTATTTATAATTGAGTGAGTGAGCGCTATTATGCAATTCGAATTATTAATTAAAATAATATCTTAAAGCATATTTATTTAAAATTCTTAATTACATTATCGTTTATAAAATAATTTATAAAAAATATAATTTATAAAAAGTAATTATAAAAGACGATATTATAAAAAAAATACGTATTCGTTAAAGCGTTAAATCGAATCGAGATTAGCGTAAATATAAAAAGCATATTAAATATATTAAATATATTAAATATTATTATAAATGTAATATAAATATATTATAAACGTAATATAAACACATAAAAAAGAAATTATAATAAATACGAAAATGAGATAAAAAATTTAAATGCGTTATTAAAAAAATGAGTTTAATAACTATCGTCGTTGATAATTACATTTTCATTCGAATTTTATTTAAAAGCATAATTATTATAATCTTATACGTCGATAACATTTTAATTGAAATTAAATTATAAAAGATAATAAATAAAATTAAACGTTAAATATACGCAATTTTTAAAACAAATCAAATTGAATTTATTAATCGCATTTTAAACATTTAAATTTATCGTGATTGAAAAAGTAAAATTTTGATTTTCGAATAATTACAAAATTTTATTAAATTATAAAAAAAAAATTATAAATTAAATTCATTTTATTAACATTTTAATCGATAAATGTTATTTAATTAAAATTATTTAATCGAGAATAAAAGAGTTAATTAAAGATAATATTAATAACGAATAAAAAGTTTTATATTTTTAATAATTAAAACACGATTTGATTTATTTTCTATTATAAAAAAGTTTAATTAATTTTATTATTCGTCACATAATTGCAATTAATTAAATATTCAAATATATATTAAAAATTAATTAATTGAAATCACGTTATTAATATATAAATAATTTATACGAATTCGCTAATGCAATTTATATAAACGATAAAATAAATCGCAAATCTATTTATAAATTAGTTTTTTTATATAATAATATTATTTATATATAATATAATCGCAAACAATGAAAAGTTATTACGTTTATAATTAAAATTAAATATATAATTTTAATTAAAAAAGAAAAAATCGTCGTATAAATTATATAAAAATTATAAAAATTTCGTTTCAAAAATTTTAATAACGATTTCATTTAATTATTTAATAATAATAAAGAAAATATTAATTTAATAAAAAAAATTAAATATTATTAACGTATTAAATATATTAATATTTAATATTATTATATCAAATAATTAATGAAAGATAAAATTATATATATAAATTATATTTTAATCGATAAAATGATTGTTAATATATTTATTAAATCGTTAACATTAAAATTATTCGATCGATGTAAATAATTATTAAATATATATAATTATTTAAATACAAACACGATTTTTACGAAAGAAAAAAACATATAATTTAAACAATTTCTAAACATTTGTTATTTATTTAAGCGACGAATTATATAAATATATAATAAATTAAAGACTTTTTAAAAAAAACATTTATTATTAAACGTATTTTTTTTATGTTTTTAATGCTTAATAAAAAAAGTTGAAAATTTAATAATTTAATATTGATACGATATAATTGCTTTATTTTAAATTAAAATAGAAATATGCGAAAGTTTAATTTATTCGCAAATATAAGAACTTTTTTATTTATTATATAAATTAATATGAAATTCGAGAAATTTTTTTATTGTGCGAGCAAATATATATTGCGCTCTTTTTTTTATAAATAAATTTCTTTTTATATTATATAAATTATTTAATCGTATATTATTCAATTATATACGTATATAATTAATAACTTTAATATTAATTCAATTCGATATAATTTCTTAATTAGTTAAATTATATTATTAACATTAAAATCGTTTTTATAAAAAAGTGTAATAGTGTTTAAAGATCAATAAGCGTATTATTTTATTAATAAAGTTTATAAATAATAAATTCTTATATAAAAAAAAGACGTAATCTTCAAAAAGCATTAAAGAAAATAATTATTTACTTATTAGCGTTAAGAAAAAGTAATTGTAATAACAATAAACATTAAAAAAATTTAATAACTTTTTTTAAAAGAATTTTATAAAACTTTAAGCAACATTAAAATCTACGATTATATTTAATTAAATATTTTAAGAATTTTAATTAAAAGCTAAGATTTACTTAATAAAAATAAATCGATTTAAAAATGTTTTAAAGATCTTTTAAAAAGCTTAAAAGCTTTTTTAAAAAAAAATCTCTTTCGAATTTTAATTCTCTTTAATGCTTTTAAATTCTTCGAAACGCATTTCAAATTTATCGCAATTCGAATATTTACTATATTTTTTATTTATTAATATTTTTTTATTAATTTATCGCATTTTAATTATTTTTATATCGTTGAAATCGTGAAATTTAATATTTTAATATTGCGCATATAAATAAATTTATTTAATTTTTCATTATTATATTATAATATAATATTTAAAATACGATACGTAACGAATCGCTCGAATTTTTAAAATAAATTAATATTAATATTTCGAATCTCAAAATGAATTAAGGTTTATATTTCGAATTTTATAATAAATTAAAATCGATATTTCGAGATCCTTAATCTTTCATAAATCGCGTTGTTAAATAATTATTTATTAAGGTAATTCGAGCTTTTGTAAAGACTTCGTAAACTGTTTTCAAATTTTGAAAATTGTTTTCAAATGACCGACGATGCGGGCGTTAAGAATCACCATATTTCGTTAAACGATTAAGAGATTTCCTATCTGGGCTTTGTAAAATGCTTTGAAAAAGGTTGCTAAACCTCCCTATTAAGACAGACTTTCCCCACACCAACGCAGTCTCAGATGTTCTTTGAATTGTAGAAGTGTCACAAGATCAAGAACCAGCCGTGGAGAAGGACAGTAAAGCAATACCATACACAAACATGATCAAGCATGCAACGTGCATCTTGCTATTCTTGGAAGGTTGGAGAGCTTTGGAAGTGTCAACATTCGTGAGTAACGACAGCTCTTGTGATGGCTGCAAGCAAGGGTTCGAATCCTGGAGGCCGAGGTTTTGCAAAGAAATGTTAGAAAGTAAGCGTCTTGCCAGAAGGTCCTGCACGTTACCTCTGGTGCCTCGATGCTCTCCTCCGTCCCCTCGCTCGGAATCTCAGCAGAGGATTTGGTTGAGGATACGTAGAGATCTTCCAAGCTTTGCATTACTGGCCAGCCCGCGCCCCCAGCACATATTACTCATTGCACGACGAGCATGGGTAGTAGGGCCATTGATGCGACAGAAAGCAGGTCGTCTTCACGGTTGACGTACTAATATATCACTTCCCTTTCATCATGTCTCTCAGATCGGTGACTTGGATTTATCTTTTTTCTCCGCATATCGGGCATTGTCTAACTAGTTTCAATGTAGTCAAGAAGCATGCCAGTGTTGAAAGCTGCTGGATACGATGTGTCTCGTGTTGAACCTGAAGACAGAATCTTCTAATTTTCTTGTTACTGCTAGTGATCCTTCTACGGCAACATTTACGATGTAAATCTGAGAACCCTTTTTTATCCTTTCGATCTGATCCCAACGCATCATGCATAATCTCAGGTCACACATTTCCTCCCACGGCGTCCAGAAGGCAGCAAGATCGTGTTACCTTTGTTTTTGCACCCACACTCTAACATCGAGATTGGTTGGCCTTCAATCGTGCTGAGATATTAGGACTCGCTGGTCAAAATGCTACTGAAGAGTACGAACTGAAGAGGACAATGTGTATTTGCTTTCTTCATTTCTATTCGGCGCCTTTCAACTTCGCACGCAGCCTGTACATCCTCGGTTCTCAGCTCTCCAGACAACATCCAGCAACTCTTCGATGTCGCCCGAGCAAATCCTAGCTAACGCTGAGCCTGGACAAGCTTTTGGCTGGCAGATGTACTGCTAGACAGATCGCAAGAAGAGTGAGGATACGCTTACTCGTATAAACGCCATCTCGAACATCAAATTTATCTGCCTTACATTTGACGCCCCCGTTCCGGGCAAGCGAGAGGATGACGAAAGGTCCAGGAATATGGGGCTATCCCTCCCAGTAACGTCAGCTGTTAAATCGGGCTCCGCCAGCAAAGAAAACTCAGGAGGTATTGGTTAGTCGCTGTTCACAAGCACTTCAACCATCTTGACTTGGAAAACCACTCTACCGTAGTTGGATCAGCACACGAAATTGCCAATACTTCTCAAAGGCATTCAGACCCGTGAGCATGCCTACCTGGCATCCTCACATGCTCCTCAAGTTAGAGGTACTCTATTATCCAATCATGGTGGCAGGGCAGCTGATACTGCACCGCCTGCAATTCATACTCTGTAAGAAATACGCAAATTCTGCCCAGAGGTCTTGCAAAAGGTCAAAGTGCTTGTAGATGGCGGCATGGGAAGGGAACCAGATGTTGTCAAAGCCCTTTGCCTTGGGGCTAGAGGGGTCGGCATCGGAAGAGCTGCATCATTTGGATTGGGAGCAGGTGGTGTTGCCAATTCCCCAGATGTGGTGCCCACCGTTGTCGTGTTTCTAGAAGTGAGAGCACAAGAAGAGACCTGGGTCGGCTGGCAGTGTTTCCTCCGACTGTAGGCGGGCGAGCCGCTGGTCCTAAGTCGGCTCCACCACCGTTGATAAAAGGAGTGCCATATGGCTTACTCGCAGCTCCTCTGGCTGAATGCAGTCTAGGAACCGATATCGAGATGCTATCAAATAGTATGAGGCGATGTCATGGGTTCCCCTGCCCCTTTCATTGCATCATGGACACTTTCTCGAACACACAGCAGGCTTGCTGTACCTGATCCAGTTGCGATGACGGGTAAGCATCAACATTGTTGGGGACTATTTGCTTGGACATACACTCCTTTGACTTTTCAAGAGGGTGGGATGCACAGATAGAACTTCATTTAAGGTGCGATGTGTAGGTTTGAACCAATGAGTTCACGCAGTGGCGCTATTGTCACCGGATGCACAGACGTATCTTGGCCAACAATTCGGAAAATCGAATACGAAGCAGGTCTTCTCCCGATTGTAATATGCACCTTGTAGATATTCAAGACGGGCACGAATTCTTCATTTCGAAGCGAAAGGAGCAAAGCCTCAGGTTTTAAACATGTACGCCCGGGCTATCAATCAGTGTTCGCGAATCATCGTCTGTAACCCATTGCCATGCTAGATGGCGCCAATTTAGCTCCTCTCGCCAGAACAGACTATAGCCCATACCTTGATCATTACTGATGATGTCGTAATCCTTATTGTTTTGTGAGAGTCCAGTGAGGCCTCCAGTGCGTGGCATACGTTGTCCAAAGATGACCCTGGAAAATCTCGAGTGCAAAATTGCCATCGAGCACATAATACACGGTTCGTGAGTGATGTACAGCTCCAAATCGAGGCAGAGGTATCCGTTGCGTCCTGTTGTCGAATTATCGTACACATCCCTCTCCAGTGAGGTCAGCGGACGATTTGTGTCAAAGTCCGATTCTTCGGAGTCACGTTCCCCAGCCAGACCGTTGAGTAGCGGGGTTCGTCGCTTCCATGCAACTATGCCAATTGCTCTCATAACAGCGTGAGCCGTGACGTTGCCACTCCCGTGCTCTTCAGCTTCGGCGACATGGTACCAACGTGCGTCACCAGCTACCGCAACCACGGAGGCGCCTTCAATTCCGCTCCGATCAACAATGACGGCGCCGATGGGCTCTCCATTAGCGGCCATCGAGGCCTCCTCCCCAGCTAGTTTCGCAAGGCTCATACATCTTCCGGCACGACTGCGTACATCTTCTAGAGCAGAGGCTACCACAGCAGGGTGTGGACCAAATGGATTTCCACCCCTGTAGACCGTTGGCCAGTACGCTTGACTCCAGTCCTTTGCTTGCTTTTCTGAAGAGGGCGCATGCAGAGGGACTGGGATGATACGGAGGGGTGGCTCAAGATCGCTGTCTTGAAAAATGAGTGCCGACGAGAAGACCGTGTAGAGGTTTTCGGCGCTTATGACTGATATTGGGCAGACAAGATAATACAACATAGGCTGTTGCGAAGCTTCTGCATGGTTATCGACTGCCAAGGGTGCAGAGCTCTCGTAGCCTTTAGGTATACTGTCATCATTGGGCCATGAAAATCGTGGCGAGCTTGCTGGCTTAGTGGCAGTGGTCGTAAGTATGGGGGTCTGTTCCAGGCGCCCCAGGCAAGTGGGCAGGTTTTCTGGCTTAACGAATCTTCTCAGGTGCTGTAAGTTAGCAGCGGTGGCATCTTGAAGAGCAGCTTCGACAAGCCTGCATTAAACATGAGTTGAGTCATGTACATTGCTTTTAGGAGCACGTACTTCAAGACGGTGCTTGCGGACTTGAGAGGGATGGTAGCGATGAAGACCTCGATGGTTTGGTAGCTGGATTGTAACTCGGCCTTGGTAGGGATCGAGACGAGGCGTCCTTCTTGACGGGGGTACGCATCACGTAGCACATTGACCAGTTGAGATAGGTTGTTGACCGAGCTTGATGGAGAGCCCATTCAATGGTATGGAGCAGCAAATTGGTTTTGGTGAAGGGTTGAGGTCGGGTTGGTGGGGGAAAATTAATGGAAGGCTCCGAGCCTTTGCCAAGTTGCTTGGTGCACTTAACCCTAAACCCTAAATCCTAAGCAAAATAAAAGGGTAAGAAAAAAAGATCTCGACTAATCAATCTTCGTATTTGCCAGGACCAAGATCAGAGCTTTAGTTGAACAGCCGTTCTTTGGCCCAGTCTCTCAGGCGTTGAGCTTCATAATCTAGACCTAGACCGAGACCTAGACCGAGACCGAGACCTGGACCTGGAAGCTGGAAGCCCGTGATGTCCCTACGAGTGAGTGGGTATTGAGCCGAGAAGATCTTTGTTATTCCCAGGTCTTTGATGCAGAGCGGACTTTCGAGGAAAAATCGCATTGCTTTGGTGATAAAGAGGAGCAACTACTCAGGCATTCAGCCCTCTCTGTCCATCCAAGGCACCATTGTAACATAATTTTTTGACCGGTAATGGTCTATTTCAAGCCACTTACTGTCGCTGAGTGACGTCTAGTAATACCACCGTGTCTTGCGAATCCTGAACCTTTCTACGCTCTACTCACTGGCTTCGCTGGCTTTAAGACCTTCCCATAGTGCGACTGCTCGCCTTGCCTTTTTGCAAGACAACCCTTTTCGGAAGGAGGATTCGGTTCGTTGGTAGTGGTGTTGTACGTCGTGTTGGTGTTGACCACTTCAAATTGAACGGTATCGTTGCCCTCCCTGTAGTCGCTTGTTGGGGGCCCGACTGTTCGATAGCCACTAGTCACATTTACCAACCCTGTGGCGATGTCCAATCCTGCTATCGCCCTTTCAAAGATAGCCAATGCTATCTCTGGCTGATAAAATGGTACCTCCTGGATAAAGATCTTAGAATCAGCATTGCCTGCTCGAAGTGGGAGTCTGGGCCAAGACACCTGTCTCGGAGTGGAACCCCAGACAGGTGTATCCTAGCTCAAATTCTGGTTCAAAAGGGCAGGTCTTAAATTCGACAGTTCTTACATGTCCGCTCTCGTAGATTCTCACAAAACTAAACGCCCCACTTTGCTTGACTTGGCCGTGAACAATGCCATCAGACGTTGAGATATTGGTGTAGCCACTGCAGTTAAAGCCTGGCTGTCCTACTTCGTTACTGACCACTTCACCGCCTAGCCAGTTGCCTGTTCATTGATTAGCATTGTTGACCTTGCGCAGGGATATGTGGCAAACGATTGGGCGAGCGATACAATTATAGTCTGCATCCCCTGTATACATCATGACCTGCTGAGAGTAAGACTTGACTGATACATAGAATGCAGATAAGCATACCGTGATACCTTGTTCCAACAATTCCAACATGTCTGCAACAGTTCCGTCTTCTCTTCCATCATCACCGGTAGTATTGAACGCATCTCCCACTGCTGCTGAGTATTCTGTATAGTTTTGAAATGCACCGATGGCCGATTGTACTATTGGCGTGTTCAAGTACGCCACGTAGAATTCCGGGGGAAAACTGGTTATCAAAGCATTAGGCGTCTCGCTGTCAAATTACGTGAGAAAACTGGCGCTGATGATTGTTGTGGCTTACGGATCAGGCTCAAGTTCTCGGATGTCATACTCGTCTCGATTCAAGACCTCGTCGTAGATTGACTCGACGTTGTCCGCACAGTAATTGTCCGCAGCCGAACATACGACGTTGCTAAGCGTGGAGGCGCATTCATTTACTAAATTCCCGGTCAGTATTTCTTGAGTCATAAAAATACGGATTATCAGACTAGTGAGGAAGTTGACCAAGGGAAAACGGGAAGAGTATTCGAAGCCCTTTAACAAGGTCTTTTACGACTTCATACAGCGGTACCGAATGCACTATTTCTTTACAACAATGCTTACATTGGTCGACGCAGTTGCCCGTCCCCTGATATTTCAGAATCAGTATTGGCTTCTGTTTGAGGGGGTAGTGTTGAGCCTTGGAACATAGCTGAAGAGTAGAGACTCTTAAGACATCTTTCAAGACTCAAGGATCGGTTAAGAGGGAATATGGATGCCGGAAATACGTACATAGAGATTGTTGTACACCTCGGTAGCGATAGTGTCGTTATAGGGGGCGTAGTCATACCTAAACGACTTCAGCATCTGCTGACCCTGAGCCCTATGAAGAGCCAAAAAAGTCCAGTCTGAGGCCGTACGTATTTCCCGGATACACCTGCGGCTTGTCAGACACTTAATCTCTGTCTTTAGGAAGGGCAACTAACCGTAAAATTATAGTATGCTTGATACTGAGCATTATGAATCAGTCCGTCGTCCTTGGAAGTATATTTGCAAGGAGCTCACCTGAATCAATGGATTGTACCACCCATTGCCAATAAGGACCGTTTCGAGGCTGATGTTATGAGCACCAGGAATGGCTTTAGCGTTTTGACTTTCGATGTATTCATTGAAAACCGGCCCGTAGTGTCCACCGTAGCTCTCTGGGCGAGGAGTTGATGTCAGCAGTCGGAAATTGTGCCGCACAAAGGATGGCAAGTACCTGTGGAAAAATGAAAGGTTTCTCTCGAATACTGAGGGAAAGCGCCCATGAATCCCTGCAAAGTGGCCCAGAAAGCGGGCGCTGCGGCTGAAGTTGTAGTGGGCGTGTCCGCAACATTAGGGTCTGAGTACGTCCCGCACGTTCCTTGTGTGATATTGTCGCTGGGACATATACCGTTCGGCAAGACGATTACAGATCCATCGTCGGGGTTGACATAGCCTTGCAACATATCGAGTTAGCAAGCCTTTGTTTAAAGTCAGGAATTATATAGGGTGATTACCGGGGACTGGAACGGAGTACGAGAAGCCCACCTGAGCTGGTTGATCAATGAATATCATGTTGCTGGCCTCAGTCCATGCATAAGGATTGTTGAGGAGATGTCCAGAGGAGTCAACACGACATGGTCCCTGCTCCTGAAAAAGTCCTATCATGCTCGAACTACCAGGACCTCCGTTGATCCTTCAAGATTTTAGTATCCTTGTGAGGTTTGGGCATCCGCTAGCTCATTACCAAGATGTCAAAGGCGCTTTCGTGGGGTCACCATTCCTGGTCTCAAAGAACCAGAACTGGACAATTTGGGGTCAGATTTTCCTTTCAACATGGACTGTGACTTGATTGAGAAAGATGAAGAGAATATGAAGGAAGCAAAAGGGGGTTTGTGCTGGGTTATATGACCCTCCAACCGGGATAGCGTTATTTACTGGGGAAACCCCACGCGGCTGGGCTTACAAATATATGCGTGTCTGGAGAAACGTCTACGTAACCCCTAATCAGAGTCAGCAAGTCACTTCTGGGATCAATCAGATTTATGAGAGTTTCACTCCGGCGACAAGTCTTTAAATTTAAATGCAGTACGAATCAACAAGAAAGGCTTAGAGGGGACTTACGCGTAGCTTTTCAAGTCTGCTCTCTGCTCGCATATTCCTGGCGGAACTTGCTTGTATCGAACTTGAAAACCTGCATATCCTGTTGTGGTCGTTAGGTTGGTGGGTGGAGAAAGGAACTGCGAGACGGCGGCTCCAAAGAGCGACAAAGTAATAGCTACAGTCAAAAAGAACATGGTTGAAGGCAGAATGTTAAGTAACAGCAGACGAGTATTTAAAAAGAGCTTGAACCTATCTATATGTGCTCATGCCACAGTGGAGTCCTAGGGGTGGCACTGATGGGCACTGTTCCTCTGAGGGAATGTACCTTCCATCTGTACCAATGATAAGCTGTTGACACGAAATAGCCCGTGCTGCGGCATGCAAGATCTGCCGCCCATCTAATGCGGAAGGTCGTTCTTGCCCGAAATCAGGCCATCTGAGGAACTCTCCTACTCAATTCTCCATGAGGAAGGTCGTTGTGATTGGCGCATTGGCTACTCAAGCGGAGCAGACGGAGCGCGGCGAAACGATTACAGCCTTTTGCAAAACCCTTGGCGGGAGCGTCAAACTAACAGCCGGCCCCGAAATTTTTTGCTGCGATGACCGCCAAATGCACGTAAAAGACAGCAGAAGACATTTCGCATTGTATAAATATAAAATCACATTCAAGTAGATAATTATTGCAATTATTATTATTATAATCATTGTAATAATAATCATTATTCAAAAATCGAATAAAATCTTTATATTAAACTTTGCTTAAAATAATTTAATGATAATATTTTATAATTAAATTCTTTATACGTTACGTATATGAAAATTTAAATTATATTAAAAACATTTTATTATACGATTTATCGATAAATTTTAACACGCGAGTAAAATATAATATAAAAATAAAATATAATAACTTACGCTTATATAATGTTTATATTAAATTTTTAAAATTATTTTCTTTTAATATAAATTGTTTATAATATAATAATGTTAAATAATATTAAATTAAAAATTAATAATAAAATAATAAAATAATAAATCGTAAAAATGAGAATATAATTAAATAAAAATAATTAATTATATTATCATTATAATTATAATAATTATGAAAAAAAAATTAATTTAATTTAAAAAACGTTGTATTCGAGATTTAATCGAATTAAAAATTATTTAAAAGTTTTTATAAAATATATAATTCGTTATAATTATATAATTATTATAATCGTATAATTTTTATAATTTTTATAATTTTGTAATTATAAATTAATTATAATATTACAATTAAATAATTTTTGCAATCGTGTAATAAATATTTAAAAAATTAAAAAAATTATATAATTATATAATTATTGCAGCTTTGCAATTAAATAGTTTTTATAATTATATAATTATTATATATAATTATTATAATTTTGCAATTAAATAATTATTGCAATTAAATAATTATTGCAATTAAATAATTATTGCAATTAAATAATTATTGCAATTAAATAATTATTGCAATTAAATAATTATTGCAATTAAATAATTATTGCAATTGAATAATTATTATAATTATATAATTAATACAATTATATAATTAATATAACTTTATAACTTTATAATTATTATTATTATATAATTATTACAATCTTATAATTAAATAATTAAATAATTAAATAATTAAATAATTAAATAATTAAATAATTA
>WOGZ01000321.1:0-37839 GCA_009733775.1 Alectoria sarmentosa
GGGCAGCTTCCATTCCCCGGTTCCGACGCTATTCCGACACTAAATGAAAATTACAGCTTACTAATCATGCTTCCGTATCATCGATGAAAGGTATCGTCTGTAAAAAACGATTATAAATAATAACGTTTATTTTCTATAACTGCCTATGGGCAGCTATTTTGTTTGAGACCGTTATATATTTGTTACGGTAGTGCTACGGTACAGCTACGGTACTAAGTCTTACGCTTGGGTCGCTAAGGTACACACTTCTTGGGATTGGGATGTGTTATCTCTCTCATTATAATGCTGTAATCAACGCCGCTAGCTGCCGCCTCGAAACCCTCGACCCAAGCCAATTGCTCTTCCCATGGCAGCAGCTCAAGTGGCCCTCAAATGTTGATTAGCTCGCTGCCATCCTCCCTCTTGGATCTCTCTTGTGGAGCAACGCTGTTTGCTGCATGACTAGGTATACCGTTGAACTAGAGAGCCAGTGACTACTGGCCTCGAGAGAAGTCCCGCCTCCCTGCTGTACTTTTTATTCTGTAAGCCTACTGACAAGCCTCTTGCAATTAATTAGACACCCTCAAATCCTTATCTCTCTTCACTTTCGTATTCGCCAACATCTGCCCCTAGAGCTGCTTGACCTATCACTGCCTCACTGCAGCGTGGCCCCGAGCCTTCCCGGCCATGCACGCGCTCTTCCACCCAAAGACACCCAACCTCCATACCTAGTTTGTAAGACCATTGCGCTTGACAAGCGACATATTTGGTACCATCGATGACTGAAGCTTTTGATTCTGCTACTTTGGGGAACACACTGTCGTGGAGACCGAGATTCGATCATGACGGATCTTACCCGACCTCAAAGCTTCGAGACCCGACATATTCGCTGAAGTGCAGCAGTCCGGGGTGAGCAATATAAGGCAGATGGGTTTCAATGGAGAACTCAGGCTTCTCTTCTGAGATCTCGACTTTGGATTCTTCCTTCCCTCACGATCCTGGCAGACCGTGTCACAGGAAGCGTTGGCTGACGGTCTACGTGCATAATAGCGAGCTATTCACTATCGTATCTCCGACCGCACTAGAGGTCATATTCTTCTACACTCTTCTCTCCTGGTCTTCTTGAGCCGGCAGCCGGATTACGTGCCAAGACACAAGATGGGTTTGACACGAGACTTTGGAGAAGTTTCATTAAGAAAACAGCTTTGGCAGCTGAAAACCAGGTAGCAAAGCTAGATTCGTTATCAGGGTACTATTCATACTGCATAATTTGAGGCTCAAATTCTATCCGCGTGCTTGATCGCTGAAATGAAGTGAAGAGAAATGACTGGAGCACTCTTGCTCCTTAGCAACGACATAAACATTGGCTTTTGGCTTGTCTGCCCTTGCTGTACCTCCATGCTGACACTCGTGGATACCGCTGCTCCCGCTTCTGTCACTATTCACTACTTCGAAAAGAGCTCTAGAAACTATCGCCGTTGTGCTTGTCGGACGGCACGAACATGGCAAACAGCGGTCTGAGATGGAGACCCTGCGAAAAAAGGCTGTATTATTCATGCAGACAAGATAAGCAAATCTCCGCCATGCTTGTCTGGACCCTCCCGAGAGTATCTGGTGATTAGCTTAGCTTGAGGTTCGACCAGGCTCCTTTCGGGCGCTCTCCACCCTCTTCCATTGCAGAGCTTTCTGCGCTTGATGAGATGTTATAATTAGCGATAGGACTAACTAAGGAGCTTGAGAGCCTGGAGCTGGATTGTCGCATAGCTCCATTTCAGACCTAGCGTAGCATAAAATGGGAATCACAAAATCATGATTATACTCCAAGACTTTCTCCCTTTCTGAATGACTCGGACCTCGAGAGTATCATCCGATCAGACCGCCAGGCCCAAGCCTGACCTCCTAGCGAGCATTGACAAGTCGTCACTCCTACCTCAACCGTCAGCATTCGGTATCCGCACTCTGGTCACGAGCAATTTGCCTATTGCGCTCCGGCATAGTCTTTGCGAACGGCCAATTAGTCACCGCATAGTCGCAGCGACACTCAATGTAAAGACGCCCAATATTATCCCAAGCCATTGACCCAACCGAAGCCACTCTATCTTTCGGAGCAAATATTTTTTGAACTCCACGTCAGCAGACCATTGACAATGAGGAGACTCTGATTGCCACACTACCTCCAAAAACCACGATACGCGGCTGAGGGCCACGCCAGAGAGAGAGAGAGAGAGAGAGAGAGAGCCACTTGCACAGGGGGGGACGACTCGTCCGGAGTATCCTGGGCGGCTTCGTGGCGACCTTGAAATGCCTTTGCCATTCGAGCGAAAGTATGAGGAAAAAAGGTGAGGAGAATTTCGGGGGAGAGAGGTAAGTTTCACGTGGATGGGATGCTAGCTGATTGCTGCGCTTGAACAGGCAGAAAGAGTCGCGCAGGTCGCATGCTGCAGACGGGGGTGTTGAGATATCCGCTTCTCGTTGCTGTGGACATGATTCAATCAATCAATCCTCGTCTGTTCCTCTGGCAAGTTTAGGCATGAGGGAAGGGTTCGCTCGCTCGCTCACTCACTAGAGACACAGTGTCTTGCTGACACGCACTTACAACGAGTTCAATTTTTCCATGTCTGATCGTCCCAGGTATCATGACCATTTACTATACGAATACGGACCACTGCTCGCCTGCACATCTCTTCTGCTATTGCGAGCTGCACCTGCTGAGCCATCAATTCCCCTACCCCTGGCCGAATCTGCAGCTCGATGCCTCTTGGACTGAGTATACATATGTGTATGACCATGAATGCGGTTTAGATAGAACAAAAGTTGGTAGAGAAACACGATTGCTATAATTGCAAGCAAGCTAGGTAGTCTTGGGCAGCAGCCAAGAGCCCAAAATCCACAACATCAAATGATTCGTATTTTTCAAGGTCAACACACAAAGACATTGTCCCTGATACTGCTGATCCCCGGGTTATGAAGCCAAGGAAGAATCGCCCTCCACTGCCGAGGTGGATAGGTTTTCGTGCAAGAGACGAGTGGCAACCGATTTGCAGGAGCGGAGAAAGCTTGAAACTATGCAACGGATTTTTCTGTTGGGAAATTATGGAAGGGGCTCATTTGCTTGAGGTCTCAGATGAAAGACTGCTCACACATGCCGTGTCGTTCTCTGTTTCCTTCTCTCGTTTGTAGTTTACAGGCGCAAGGCTTTGCGCAAATGAAGTACGATACTTCTGGTCTTCAGGCCACCCATTCATAATCGGGGAGCCCGTATTTATCAGTGTGGGCAAAGGAGCTGGCGAAGAATTTCTGAACGAAATCCAAAATTCGGGTCCAAGTGATGAAAGCGAAAATCTGGTTTCGCAGCCAGATTCCCCAAGCCGTCTGTGGCGCCATGATTGTAGTGATTAGTGGAGGAACCTTTTGCAGATCATCGATGATTGGCCTCATGTGCTCCTCGTAACCCCTGAGTCCTGCTGCAAGATCGCCTTTGTGCATGCCGACCTCGCCCGCCAACAGATAGGCGCCGGCCATGGCGAGACTGGTGCCACCGCCAGTAAAACTGGCTGCGTAGCCCGCGTCACCGACCAAAACAAAGCGTCCTTTGTACAAGCTTGGGGTTTTGACCTGGACAATCTCGCTGCCGTAGAAGTCTCCTGCCTCCATCATGCCCTCGACAATCTCGTCGGTCTTCCAGCCGGCGCCCTTGTAGCGCTGGGCTACGAACTGTTTGAGCGCATCGTCTCCTTGCTTCATGGCCTCGCGGAACGGCAGCGTGGCGTCGCGACCGTCACGTGGGCGAATACCCATTAGCGTGACTCGATTCACGCCTGATGGATCCGGTCCCACACCGAAGAAGCGGCCCCCGGTGGCGCTGTATCCGTGTGCCACTTTGCTTCCCTCGAGAAGATCTTGTTTTATAGAAAAGTAAGCCGCCCAGCAGTTCGTCGAGGTGATATGGTCTCGGACACCGCAGCCAAGACCCATAGCTCGAGTCCTCGAGGTCGCGCCATCACAGGCAACGACAAGGTCGTATTCCGAAGTCGGTAAGCCGTTTGCGAATTCGACCGTAACAGGCCCGTCGTCCTTTTCGTTTTGCTGCATCGAGGCGACTTGCTCGCCAAAAACGTACTTGATATTTTCATTGTCCTTGGTCAGGTCGAAGAAAATCTGTGCCAGGTCGCCGCGGAAGATTTCGTACTCGGAGACGAGCGACTGCTGATCGGGATTTCCGGTAGCTCTGATGGTTCCATACGGTCGGCCGTTGTCGCGGACGAAGCTGACACCTTCCATCTGCGTCGTCTTGGCTCGCACGGCGGCCTCCATCCCCGGCATCTTGCGCATCACAGTGACGCCAGCGGTGCGGATGTCGATGTTCTGTCCGTTGGTGCGCAGTTTTGGGAAGCGCTCGATGATGGTGACATTTGCTCCGGCTTTGGCGAACCAGTACGCCGCCGTCGGGCCTGCGATGGATGCGCCCACGACGAGGATCTTTAGATCAGACATTGTGTTTGAGTCGGTTCTGCAATGAACGACGCTTCTCGCAAGTCGAACTCCAAATCGAATTCTATGGAATGCTCAGTGGTCGAATCGACATATATGTCTTTCAGGTCATAAACCTAGCCATGGGACATAAAATTGTATTACAGAGGATGAGGAGACAGGTCGATCATATAGACGAGGGTTGGGGAGATATATCACATATGTACATACGTGCGGGGTGGAGCGTCTCGGACTGTGCTCGAGTCCGGGAAACCCGACACGCGGGTGACAGAAAAGCCTGCAAATCCTCCACAACTTGTCAACGAAAAGTCCTATCACGAATCCTTCGCTCCGTGATTATAGAAAAAAGCCACTTTCTTTTCTCCGTCGCAACTGTGAACTTTGAAAGAAGGTATTAATTGTTGTAGGCTTATTTTAAATCATAAAACGGAAAGAATTTTTTTTGGCGTGTGCAGGCTTTTCTGTCACCCGCGAGCCCGACACAAGTTTTCTTGATCTTGGCTTCAAGGATTACGTAAGGTAAATAACGCAGTGTAGTCAATTGCGTACCGAGACTTTTCCGCTAGCGAACCCAATTTTCCGTACCTTTCGATTGTCGAAAGATACATACCTTACAATAAACTCAATCTTACTTCAGCCTTTTTCACCCTCAGTACAGGTTAATAGCAACAATAATTCAGATTGGTAATCGTAATTGTGACTGGGAAAAAACAGTCTCATGTTCGGCTATGTAGGTATGATTCACATATATTTGACTATTCTCGGATACGATGACGTTCGACAAACCAGGCATCGCTCTTCTTCCGTGTGAGACTCGTATCTATCCGATCACACATCAACGGCTTTGAACCTTGTTATTGTGTCGTTATTGGCCACAACAATCATGGCTAGCATTGACAATCTGGGGAAAGAAGGAGCGATACCAGATCGCTTTCTTCTTCATCTTCATCTACGATATATATAGAGTTCACAATCATATGCCGTAAAAGTACCCTTTTGCTTACCAGAATCGCCCATATATATCACGTTCGCATCTCAATAAGAGGCGCTTAGCACCACTATCACAGAATGAAATGGGGTAGACCATAGGCCCAGTCTCTAAGCAGATACGTTCACCGTAAGCGGTGGTGCTGGTATGGGAAGGACAAGATTATTCCGCTGTTCGGCTTGCGAGTGTTTTCAGCGTACCGCCTCTTCGAAGAAGGACAGAGAGAATCGATCTCGCAGAGACTCGGACTGAAGAACCGTGTTCGTCCCCTCTGTCAAGGGTTTTCGTCAAAATGAAACATCCCTCTTTTCGATATGTTGGGCAATGGTAGTTCATGAGGTACTTTTGATGTCAGTTCATAGCATACCTGCGTTTCTCATAGATTTTTTGGTAGAGCGTAAGGCTAGAGAGCATCCCGATTGGGAGAAACTTGACTCTTAAAAAAGGCAGATAGAGAGGGGTAAGAACGAGAGACTTATCAACGATGGGCTGAAGATTTATTCGACATCAAATCGCAGACTGTATGCGCGGATCCATCGTAAACGGCACAGCGCCAGGTCTGAAGATGAAGCACACTTCTTCATAGAGCACCGACTCGCCCTCCTTCCCTTCCAGCACCATGGAAATGTTCTCTGCGGAAGCGAACCCGTGTCGTTCGTAGAGCGGCCCGGCATCGACAGTGCTCTCGAGGTAGGCGAGAACGTTGTCGCGCACGCAGCGCTCGAGGCCCCATTGCAGTAAAAGCGACGCGGCACCCCGACGCTCGTGCCGGGGATCTGTGCCGATGAAGGTGAGACCTAGAGGTTGGGTTAGCACCGTCTTTTCTTTGACGATCGCGCTGACGGATAGGAATCGACCGCTGCTGGAAAGTATGGCTCGATCAAAACAAGTTCATCTGTCTTCGCGTATTCCCTTCGTATACAGGATGCAGCGGCAAACACAGCATCGCGTAGCCTGCGTATTAAGAGACATACGGTAACAAGCCCCCTTCCCCACCACACCCTCCTTTGCGCTCTCCACCAACCCGGTCCACCGATCCAGCACCTTCCAATCCGTTCCCTCGGGCCACAACCACGGCGACTCCATATAAGAGTCCCCTTCGGCAACCGGCAGGCTCCATTTTGCAAAACTGACAATTTCATCATCGATTTCGTCATCCCTCACGACGAGAACGGCGGTCTTCGGATCTCCGATGTCGGCTAGTGCTTTTGATGCTATGCAGGTTTGGAGACTTTCGCGGACGGTTGGGGAGGGGAATTGGGCGAGGAGCATGGCGTTGGTGCCGAAGGCGGCCATGTGGATGGCGGCGATACGGGAGGCGTCGGATTCGGAAGCCGGGGAGACGTGGAGAGGCATAGGCTGTATGATTGGGGGATAGGTTATCTATATCCTCGTTTTGGTGGTGATGTCTATGAGCGTGGATAGAAGAGAAATCTACTGGAAGAAGGGGCAGTCTGGGCCGGTGATATATTTCGTTCTTGGCTTGTTCAAAGATATTCTCAAACTGATAGGCTTCAAATGAGAATCTTCCTTGGTCTTATAAGATCGCCTCTATAATGGTCGTATATTGTTCTGGCAGTGCGTCCGCAGTCCACCGATTCGCTTACGGAGGGTACAGGTCAAGCACTACGCGAGATGTATATTATCCTCTCGAGACTCGGCTCGGAAGCCTGGCCCTGAAATAAATCGGCCCACTACAATTGACATCACTACAGATATTACAGCGTTACTACACCATCCGTACTTCTCGTTGCCAAGCCATTCCAGTTTGTCCTCATTGCCGCTACCTTCTCCGTACCACAAAAGGCTAGCAATACCTTCATGGTCCCGCTCGATTCTGCGATGCGGGATTGCTGTTCGCTCGACTAATTTCAGGACGAGAGGCGTAGGATCCCACAGCATCACTCGGTGTAAGTTCCACTCAGCAGCCTCAACCTGTGCGTTCTGAACAACAGCTTTCATCTGCTCGACTTGGCTGTCACCATGCTCTGCGTCAGTTGCGCTTGCAGTACCTTGATTCTCGATCACTAGCCGTAAGACGTAAAGAGTGTTCTCAGAAGAAGTAGACTCCGGGTCTCCATAGAACCGGTGCGTCCAAATTGCCCACATTCGGTTACCGGGCTGTCCCACAGTTGCTCCCTTGATCTCAGGCTGCTTCCCAAAGAGCTTGTCGCAAACGAACTCTTCTTTCTTGTGATGCCAAAGCATGTGGTCAAGATCAGGCACGAGCATCATGCGTGTCTTCCCATTCGATGATATACTAGTCAACTCTTTTCGGATCATAGCTTCATCTTCTTCACATAGTCGTTGAAGACCTCCGGATAGGAGCTGTGTAGCTCTTGATCCTTTCGGGACCGCGGATGGGTCGAGCTCGATGTGAGTGTTGATGGGAAAAGGGTGCCATCCAAGATCTGCGTAGTACTTCTTCCCAATATCAGAGTACAGCACACTCCCAATAGGTCTCGTCGTCTCGGCCTGGAAAGTACGTAGGATTTCTGCCAACTCCCTCATCAAGCGCGAGCCATAGCCGCGCAGTCGCAAAATTGGATCGCAGAATACACTGGCGAAACTGGATAATCTTCTCTGTGAGATTGCCATCTCTACCACTTATAAATGCACGTTTGCGAAATGTCTCACAGGAGCATAAGATTGGCCGTTGGTCTGGAGGTAAGTTCCTGTCAGTCAAGATCCAATTGGTCATTGCTCCGTCTTTTGCTAGTGGAACCGTGGTCAAATAAGCCGATTCTTCGAGGTATTGCGGTAGGGACAGGGCGTCTGTCCACGCGAGGGAGCTGAGTTTCCAGACGGTCTGGCATTCCCCGGCTGTGGGATGACTGAGATGAAGATCAAGGGATTGCGCATCTGGTAACGCCGCTAGAGATATGCCCGAAGAGCCCATATTTATACACTACTATACATGCAAAAAGCTATCAATGCTCTGTCAGGTGCAAAACGATTCAAGATATAATCGATAGGTGAACAGGTAGACAGGGGGGCGAAACAGGCAGGAGGAATATATTCAGCAGAGATATATAGTATACAGCAGTAATACATACAACGATGAAGTTCTGCGAACCAAAAGTAATGAGACTCAGGCATGAGCACCCCCCACATTTATAATGCACCGCCGTAGGAGTAATAAGTGACAGCACATCGTAGCTGCATACTTTACGCAGTTGAGCTGCAGCTTCACACCCCGGCCCGAAGGCTGCCCCCACTGTGATGGATTCGCATTAGTCAAAGCGGCAAAATGAAACGGGAACAATACAGCAGGGGCGATGCTTACTCGGAGATCGATGGCGCTTGAACATGCAAGATGTCTCTTCGTTTGATGGACTTCGCAGTCGCCTTTCAATTTCACTTGCGTTGGACGCGGTGAATTTTTGTAGAGATAAGTAGTGTTTGACTTTGGATGACGGCGGGACCGGAATGGCTCCCATGTCGTATGGACTAGTGTAGCGCTAGATGTTTTGATACTAAACGTAATTATGGCTCGTTGATCTCCGCCCTCAGTCTCATCCTCCTGATTTGACCAATCACTTTGTCCTTGTACAAAGTGCATGTCCCTGTGCTGTGGGCCTGGAGGGGGTCACAACTCGCAATCCTGAGCAGAAGAGGTCCCAATTATAAATGCTGACACAGCACCTTTCCCCTGCATGAATGTTACGATTGCTGTACAGGAATAGCCGCCCTCGTTCCTCCCCTCAAATCCGAATAAGATGGGGGGCGGAAAGATGTGATTGGAGCAATACTCTAATGCCCGCTTCTCAGCTTTGTCATGCTGCTTGCCAGTGTGATCTTGATCGCCCTCAAACGAAGCGCTACTAGCGGGGCAGTGCTACCTACTTTACCATCCGTTGAGAATTGCTTCCAAGGTGCGGTACAGTTCTTCCTATCTGCTCTAGATCTAGAATGCAGCTGAGAATGTTCCTTTCGAGCACAAGGATGTAAACCAATGCACAGTATGGCCTGTTACCTTGATTGTGCTCTACCATCATCAACACATGACGGACGAATGCTTTGCGCCAACTCCAACACAAAGATACCCCGGTAATGCATAGCAAGGATGGATCCGATAACAGCCCTCGGCTTATTATCCTCAGTGTCGCAGCTCGTCCAGGCCAGCAATTCTCTCTTGGAATTAATAAGAAGCTTCAAAGATGCCGAGAAAGAACTTCTTGAGCTCTTCAACGATGTCTCGATTTTCGACGAAGCTCTCAAGGGCTTCGATCGCGTTTTACGAAGCCGGCAAACGAGACACAACATATCTGGAAAGGTTATCAGTAGTGCGCTGGAGGAGGCTTTCGCAACAATCCAAGACCTGCAGGTGCGACTTGTACAGATGTCCAAGTCCGAAGTCTCACCTATGCGTCGCATGAAATGGGTGCAACATAAATCAAGCCTCAAAAAGCTTCACGGCCGCATCAAGGAGCAGAGTGCGATGCTGCAAAGTTTTTTGGCCTTAGCACATGCGTTCGTAGTCCCCTCGTTCAGATTGACTGCAGATCGACTGATGCAAGTCATTAGAGAAACATTCCTCGCAGTCTGCAGCCAACATCCAGAATTCCTCCAAATCGGCTCAACAGATGGAGAAAGCGATAGCGTATCTCTCCAGGAATCCATTATATCTGAACCTTCAACACTCCCATCTGGAAGCTCGACATCCTCGCTTCGGAGAATATCTATCGATACCTCTGCATCGTCTGTTGGAAGCTCGACATCTTCATTGCAGAGACTTTCAATTGATACTTCACCGACATCTCCCTTAGTCCAGAACTTTGTGGACAGTGTCCACGTGCACCGCGAAGCAGACCAGGTGGTAAAGGTTGAAGATCCTCCGACAGATGCATTGACGATTCGTCGCGCGTGCCGTTATGACTGTTTTTGTGAATGTCATGCACAAAATACGCCTATCCCGATTAGGGGTTTCTCGAAATTGAAGAGCCCCCAACACCAGTGTACCGAGCCTAGTTGTCAAGGGACGAAATCATCTGGGGAACAGGTCATAGCCTCTTCCGCCTTCTTCCGCAAAGCCATTTCGCAGGTGATGTCATCGAAGAGTATCAAGGTTCGTTATGACCTGAATACTTATCGAATGGTGTCAGAGGGGTCGGACGCGATGCGATATGTAAAACATGGAAATTTGGAGAAGCTGAAAACCTGCATCAAAAGTGGTGAGGCTACTCTGTGGGATACGGCGCCGGATGGATGGTCTCTTCTCCATGTGAGTTCAAAATGATTTGAGTATGTATATTAGAGGCTAAGACCTTTGAGACCGCTGCCTACAACCGACAACTACCCATTGTGAAATACCTTCTAGGCCTCGGTGCTGATACTGAAGTGGCTGATGTTGGGACACGGTTTGTGGCAGCTGATGAATGATTCCAGGATCATGAAGCTAATCCTTACAAAAAGCAAGCCTGCTGACCTAGCTATCTTAAAATCGTTGGGCGCAGACTCGACGCGTGTTGAACAAGAGATTGTGGAAGTGTTTTCTCAGAAAGACGATTACATTAGCGATTTCGAATTCACGCCAATTCATATCGCCGTTCTCGATATATATAAGCCTACAGACATGGAGCGTCCCACCCTTGAACGGTAAGAAAACCCTTGAACCAAGGTTTCTACTTCTTTGAACGCCCTTCGTTGCTGTGAGACGTTTCTGCCTCATGTTCCTCTTCACATCTTACAGATTCTGTCTTGCAACTCCTGGCAAGCAATACTGACTTTGAGATCAGGCTCATAGAATTTGTCGACGATGCCAACAACGCCCCTGCAGGAACGGACTGGGTAAAGTGGAAGTTGAAATACCGGAAGAGATCCCCGCTGTTCGGTGAAATAATCGAGCTCTTTCGAGCTTCGGCGTCAGGGAAACCAAAAACCCACAAAATCATTCACAACATCCTCGACCAGAAAGACAGCAAATATTGCTGGACACCCTTGCACTGGGCTAGTTCGGCCGGACGAACAGATAAAATGAAGATCCTCATGGATCACGGTGCAGACCCCTTCATATTATCCAATCTGGATGCCAACATAATACACGCTGCAGCAGAGTCCAAAGCACTGAATGGCTTAGTTGGCGCTCTTGAAATTTGGAAACTACATCCGCAGCGGCTCAATATCAATCAGGCCAACCGCTGGGCAGAGACACCACTGCATGTGGCCGCCTGGGGGTCTGTGGAATGTGTTAGGCTTCTTTTGGAAACAGGAGCGGACCGTAATGTTCGACAAGAGGACCAGCAAGTCCCGCTTCACTGTGCAGGCCTATCAGCGCGAGGTGATATCAGACGAAAAATCGTTTCTCTACTTTGTGGCGGAGAAAGTGGAGCACACATTGATGCGCAAGATGTGGACGGCCGGCCACCTATCTTCGATTTCTTAGACGATCCCAAATGCATGGAGGTATTGATCAATGCCGGAGCGAGACTCGATTTGTTAGATACATCCGGAAAGAGCGTGTTTCACCACGCTTGTATACAAGAGGAAAATGAATCGCTGGAACTGCTGCTACGTCTATCTCCACCTAATTCTGTGATGGTTACAGTGAAGGACCACGACGGCAACACTGCGCTCATTCAGGCCCTTCTCCACGGCAGTGTGGAGAGTGCGCTGAGCCTGCTAGAACTGGACAATGTTGGAGACATCGTCGGTCAGGACGGATGGACGGCAGTCCACCATGCTGCGAAGCTGGGAAATGCCGACGTGTTGGAAGCAGCGCTAAAGCATTCGAGCTTCAAGAAAGGCATGAAGACTATTGATGGGACGACTGTTGAAGTCGTGGCTATGGAGGCGGGGAATTGGTGCGGGAAAGTGAAGGAGCTACTGAGGAGATACAACGCGGTGATATGACAATCCTGATTTCGATGGCAGATAAGCTACCAGAAAGAGTGGCAGCCCCCTTGGTATAAATGCCCGAAAGATCAGCCCAAACACTACCAACCATGAGGCTTCCCGTTGTCTAAAACAACTCTGGTCATGAAGAACAGATGTTCCGGACTGATGCCCCAAATCGACGTCAGAATTTGAGTTTCAGCACAGACTATCAGTCTCGGAACACGAGGGCCCATTGAGGGACGCATTCCAAACGGCGATTCCGAAAGAGTCAGAAACGCAGTCGAAAGTTGAAGCTCAAAACGCTCGCAGTCGGCAGAGAGGCGAGGTGGCGGATATACATCGACCCAGAAGGCGCAGAGGAACGAAGAGCGTTTCAAGAGGTCGGGTGTAGGGATACCAGATTCCTGGCAGGTTGGGAGCCAGATTTTCTAGCTCGAGGACTGATAGATACCAGCACTCAATGGCCATGCCGTTGAGCTAAGGTGAGGATGGGCTCTGTGTTTGGTAGTAATAAAGGGACTTGTACTTAGGGAGAGTGTCGCTGAGCAACTCGATCTCGCGGAGCTCTCTCGTGGAAAAGGCTCGCCGGTCACAGAAGGATCAGATTGTCTGAAATGGATCAGGCTTCGATAGCTCCACAACGATGGCCGTACGAAGGAATCTCTTGTTTGTGAACTCTGAATGATTGACCACATTAAAAAAAAATTGCATCCAAAGTCCTTGCGAAAGCATTTTGTGAGACGACCTGTGTCAGAGCACAAAGAAGAGCATCTATGCGAAAAGTCGGATTGTTCGGGTCCGTCTGGCAGAGGAAGCGGTGTCTTTTACAATCTATTGCAAAGCAAATTGAAGCTGGTATGTTAGGAAGGACGAACGTTGTCTTCCTTTACCTCATCACATGACGGAATAACGTTATTGCAATAGCGAGTTCAAAAACAAATTGCTAAGGTTTGATAGGTTCAATGCCGATAACGCGTATTTTCTCAAAACTTTCCTTCGTTCCCTTTCTTTAAATAACAGTCTACTCCAAACATCTATAATCAAAGTCGAAAGGCCCAGCAGCTCTGGGTCATCGCTTGTCTTCTTCTTCTTCTTCTTCTTCTTCTTCTTCTTCTTCTTCTTCTTCTTCTTTTTCTTTTTCTTCTTCTTCTTCTTCTTCCTCCCTTCCTCCCCTCATCACCTCCGATAGCCCACCCCCAACAGCGCCCGCTCAACCCTCCACCAACAACCCCTCCCCTCCCCTCCCCTCCTCTCCCCATAAAAATCCCAAAAATCGCAACGACAAACTCCCAAAACACGCACCCACAAACCCCGCAAGCAATCAACAACATTATACTCGCCCACACTCTCTCCCAAGTAAGCCCCAGCCCGGGCTCATCATCATCATCCTGCCGAACCTCGTTCTCGATCTGACCTTGCCAACACCGCAGGATAGAAAGAAAGAAAGCCTGCGGGAACAAAGAACGCTAGCTATTCCTCGCTGTTACTTACGCCCTAGGTACTTATGGCTCAACTTTATTTGGAAATTTGCTCAAAACAGACAAGTGATGAACAGCTCCATCTTGCCCAAAACGGACAAAGTGAACTGCTCCCATTCGAAAGGGGGGTCGAGACCGAAAGAACGCGAAGCGCAAGAGAGGAAATCAAAAGGGTTCGTGTATGGGCAGATACGAAAGGGAGGGATTCCTTTGTTCCTATACACGTGCTAGCTAGGTAGGCGCTTTAGTAGACATTTTTTGGAAAATATGGGTGAGGTAGGAAAGGAAAGAAAGCCTCAGCGCTGGCGCTTGAGAAGGGAAGCGAGCCCTCGATTGCGTGGTTGCGGGGGACATTTGACAAGTCTTACCCAAGCTTCGAGGAGCCTTGTTTCATATAATGGCGACTCGTGATGAGCAGGTAGGGAAAGAGAGGTGATGCGAATTCATGCCAGCGAGAGAATGAACATTATCGTACAGTCTCAACGGACACAGTAGGTATGCATAATGACACATGCAATCACTCAACTAATCAACCTTCAGTCCCTCCAACCTCGCTTCGGTGGTAATGACGTCCATAGCCTGCCGTACCTCCAGCACCCTTCTACATTCACTCAACCAATCCCAACTCAGCGTCTTCGCCCAGCCAGCGAGCGTATTCATCTCCCTAGCCGCGTCATCTAGATTACCCTCTTCCAGCAGTGTCGCCGTTCTTGTAAGGATGCTTTCCACGTCATCGCCGACCGTCATGCCCTTCTTTTTAAACATGAATTTGCTCAAAACAAAACTAGCGGCATGGCTAGCCACGCCAGCATCCTCGGGTACGAGAGATGCTTTCCGGACTTCGGCAGCGACGCGGCGGAAGCGGTCAATTAGTTGGGCGGTGGTTGGCACGCCGCGTTGGTAGGCTGTTGGATTTATGGAAGCAATAGCTGCGTTAACAACGGGATCATCAGAGGCGATTTCCTTGAGGGCGGCAAGCTCACGGAGGAACGGGCGAGGACGATCAGCTGTCTCAAGGCTAGAGCGGACGGCTTCGACGGCGACTTGCAGGTGTTGGGTCTTGAGGTTGGCGTCAATGACAGAATTCCAGTCTGCGGTTAGCTTTTCAAGCTCGGTTACGCTGGATGAGAGGTCTGAGAGTTTGGAAAGGCGACCGTTTCGTTCGGTTTCAACGCGATCGGTGACTTCACCGATAAATTGCTTTTTCATGGCGATAGCTTGCTTGAGGAGTTCATTGCGATGGCGCTGCTCGGAGACTCTCTGGGCGCGTTCACTTTCGTGTTGTAGGCGCTCTTGGTAGGATTGGGCTATCTTTTCCCGCTCTGATTCGAACTCGTCTTTCCATCTGCCGTCTTGATCCCTCATTTCCTCTTCGAGGCGACGTACAAGCTCTTTGGCTGCAGTGTCAAACTCTGTTTGCGTGGATTTGATTTTCTCTTCTGCAGACTTCCTTTCGGCTTCCTTTAAAGACATTATACGACCACCAACACTTGCGAGAGCCGATTTTGCTTTACCAATGGTGGAATTGTATTTGTGTGAGGCACCATCGGCGTTTACCACAGTAATGATATCATTGACGATTTTCACTAGATCCTGCACTATGGGCTCGTCGGCGTTCTTGATCTTGAGGGGATCGATGCTCTCCATTGGCATGAACCTGCTAGGCTCATTGACCTCTGGTGGTCTTCTGGATGCGTCTTTTGAGCTTTCCGTGGGCTTCGGAGATAGCGAAACAGGTGCGGGCGGTTTTGGTTCTGTTGGCGGCGGAGGCGCTTTGGAAGGCGTTTTCTCTGCGTTTGGGTTTGCAATTGGTGGTGTCGTCTTCGGGGTCGGTGCCGCAGCTTCCTTCGCTTTTTCAACAGCCTTGGTTTTCTCAGGCCCTGTACCAGCAGACGGTTTTTGTCCCTCCACCCCTATCTTGACCGCCCCCTGATTCGCATCCAAAGCGCTCATATGCCGGCCTTTCGTCTGCAAATCGGTTCCATGGTGTTCCTCACCCGCAACTTTCCAGGATACCCCACTTTTGCTCGGTATGGTGATCTTATTGCCAGAGTCATGGGATGGACGATTCGTTGGGTTCGTGAGGGTTGGAAACCGTCTGCGAAATTCTTTCTCCTCAAAATAGAGCACTGCGTCTTCACCAAAGGGTATGTACTCCGTGAAGAAGTCGTGAAAGTTGTCTGACCGTAAAGAATAGAAGGTCCCCCCAGCGAAACCCAGAGCACTTGCGAGGATCAAGAATGAAAGCGTGTTTCGTATCCATCGAGACCTTCGCCTGGGCGGAGGCGGAGACGGAGGAGTTGGAGGTGCAGGAGGTGGGCTTGTCGTAGCAGGCTTTCCCGTTGGGGGAGTTGTTGGAGGAATTGGGGCCGCTCCGGCCCCCGGAGGTACTGAGGTAGGTGGTGCTGTCTGAGTATTGCCGCCAGGCGGGGTTGGGGGCATAAGAGGGACATTTTGAGGAGGTACGGATGTATCTGAGGTGGGTGTAGCAGGGGAAGGTTGCGCCGGCGACGCGGACAGTACAGGTCCCGGTGGAGGAGGTTGAGGCTTTGTTGCAGTGCTGCTCTGTGTCCCTGGGAGAACGATGGCATCAGAATCGTGGATGCTAGGCTTCGTATTTCCGTCTAATTTCCCTCTATCTGCATAAGACCTCTGCAGAGCTCGCTGTCAGTATCAAATCCAAGCTCGTGTGATTGCAGGAGCTCTACCTTGACAATGCTCTGGTCTAGGCGCGTTCCGGGCCATTGAGTCCAGCATCCCAGCCCAATCGGTCTTCTGACCGCTTGCCTGGCGAGAGGCAGAGCCTGGCGAAGCATTGCAAACTCTGAACGCCTTTGCGAACAGGGTGGGCTCAGACTGGAAGCTGTCAGAAATCTTGCTCGAAATCACGGATTGTTCCTGGAAAACGGGTACGCTATAATCAATGAGGTTAGTACAGTCCCAGTGCCAAGAAATTAAGCTACCCCAGAAAGTGGAAGAATTCTGCTGCATAAGCAGTTTTGGATGCAAGAGCATCAATTCCTCTTCTTTCAACTTGACGACATTTTGGACATTCGTGCTGCTATAAATGTTGTTTTCGCTAGAAGCGCGCCTGCTAAGTTCTCGAACTCCTTGGGCAAGCTCTCCAGTCGTGGAAACTTATCGATAGTCTCGTAGATGTGATAAGTAGATGAACTATGTTGGTATCATTACGCCTACAGGAGTAGGATGCTCGCTGAATTGCACGACCGATAGCATAATGAAATCCAGGGCAAATCTACAACCAGAATAACCATCTCAACCCCTTGAGCAGACCGCCAACAGTGCCACGGACAAGCCGAACAATTACCACAACTAGCCAGACCATCCACATGATGCCTAGCAGAGTCCACTCGACCATTGCCCATCCTATCCTTCTCAGGTCCCTCAACCTCCGGCGCCGTCTTCTTAGGATAGTATCCACGCCATCGTTCAGCTGCTTGATGGCCAACGTATGTGTAGTCGTAAGCTCTGTGCTGAATGCGTCTGCGACATCTGTGGAAGCTCTCACCAGGGGTGTGAGCTTGTACGTTACATGCTCGTCGATAGCCTTGATCTGGTCATGCAATTTCTCAATCGTGTTGTGAGAGAAGTGTTCAGCATCATCCCTCAATCTCCGAGTACTTGTCTCAATATTGGTGATCAGCATCCTTGCAGCGAGTAAAGGCTCCTGTGATCGTGGGACGTGTGGTATGGAACCTTTGAACATGCCCTCAAGCTCTTGAAGGAGGGGTCCAGGCTTTTCTGGGACCTCCTCCGCTCGGCGGGCTATTTCGTTGGCTTTCACTCCTGACGAAAGCAGCAAAGCTCTGACTCGAGCGATATCGCCCTTATTGACAGTGCCGCGTATGCCACTGACACCTCGATCGGTAATGCTCCATTGTCGTTTGACTTCTGAGTTCGCGCGCTGTGGCAATCCTCGTGGCCTGCTCTTAAGACCTGAGATACCAGTGGGCGGACCTCGTCCAGTTCCTGATTTGCCAGGAATACCTAGCATTGCATTGAGTCTTCTATCTGCACTGCGTACTCGACGGTCTGAGCGGCTACTACTGCTTTGGCGAGACTCTTCATCATACGTCCGTCGTGTTGGCGACCGGACTGGAGAGGGCTCCTTAGAAGAAGGGGGCGAAATCCCCCTCATGTCAATTTTTGGAGGCGCAAGACGATCGAACCTGCTTGACCTTCCTCTCTCACGTTGCGCCAACTGCTGACGGGTGATGTGATCGTGATCTGGAGAAGCCTTGGCCGACTTGGGGGACTGCTCGTCTCTTTTGATTGACGATCGAAAGCTGGGAAGATTGCTCATGTGGTATTTGGGTTTCTCGCTGTTTGTAGACACTTTTGACAGGCTCCCTCCTCCGTCTTTGGTTGTGACCCGGGACAGGTCATTCTTTGAGCTGTAATCTAACCCACTCATGTCACCATCATCCATATCCGATTCTTCCGATGTTGCGTAGCTTGATGCTGGAGAACCGACCCGAGAAGCATGGTTGTTGTCTTTTTTCCAAAAAATATCACCAACTCTAGAAAATTCGCCGCCTACCAGCTCTGCAATCCTGCCGCCTTTGAAAAGTCCTCGTAGCCTCGAGTCGGATCCGTTAGCATTCTTAATGCTTCTGATGGAGTTGCCATCTAAAGGTCTGTATTTATTGCTTGCAGCTTCACTCTTGACTGGGGTCAGTATTCCATTGCTTGGCCCCGCGGATTTTTCTTTGCGTAATATATTCACAAGCTGAGAATCATGAGTCGTCTGCCGCGACAAATCCGTCGTTCCACTTGAGTCTGGATCATTCTCGCCAACAGCTCGCCTATTGACGCTTCGAGAGCGATTGCGCTGGGGAGATTCCATTCGAGATGTTAACAAATTCTTAGGTGAGGCCACCGTCGATGGTGTGCTTGCCGGCGGAGATAGGTTAATGGCAATGCTGGGGACAAACTCGGGTGATGTTGGAGAGTTGGGCGCCGTCATATCGAGGTCATCTGAGGATACGCGACGATGGTGAAATCTTTCTTCATCCAGACTTGCCCTGGTTGAGATCGGATACTTTGCTGTAAAAGGCACGTCGGTTCTCATTCGCTGGAAAGCATTGGGACGACGTTTGGCGTCTCGCTGCCTAATCTTGTCTCTCACGCCACCATTATTAAACTCTGGATCAGCTTCTGCCTTGGCATCTGTGTCTTCTTCTTGGCCCTGTTGACGACTAGCTTCTGCCTCCTTAGCAAGCATGTCCATCATCTGCTTCTCCAATGCGGCACTCTCGAGGTTCTCACGGCTACCAGCATGATCAGGGCCTCGTTTTTGTTTGCGGCGAGTCTCTCGGCGAGAATCATCTGAGTCTGAGGAACCTCGAGATCGAACGAATTTCTTTGGCCACTTCGACTTACGATCCCGAGAACCATTATCTTCTGACACCGGTGATCTGGACTCATGTACGTCCAAGCTTCGACGTCCTCGGTCCTTAGAATCCTTACGGGAGTGACCAGCCAGTACTCGAACCCGGTCCGGGGATGCATTTTCTCTGACAAGGCTCTCTGAGCGTCCTACTGAGCTTCTGCTTGAATCAATACTTGCTCGCGGTGAGTATTCTTTGCGATAAAGGTGACCTGCTGTGATCTTCTTGCCCGAAGGATCTTCTATGTGGTCGAAATTGTCATCCTGGTTCAGCCAATGCGCGTCCGCAAGCAAGTCCCATGATGTGAACTCCCAATCCATACGCGGTCTTCCGACTTTTCTAATTTGAAAGCCTGCCGAAACTTGAACGCTTGGATTCTGAGAGCCATTGGCCAGAGGATACTCCCCGCTATTTATGTCCAAGGATGGCAAGGGGAAGCGTCGGTCGATACGAGACACGCCGTCTTCTCGCTCACTTGCAACTGTATCCACCCAGTTCCTTACCCGGTCGAGATCTTTCCAACCAGCTGCTTCAGCATCGAGAGGTCGTCTTTCACGAAATCGGACCTTTCTGTTGCGGATATACTGCAAAGGATTGTAGAGCCTTCCAAGGGCAGTCGGCGGCTGAACTTGGTGCTTGGCTGCACCTTTGCTCGTCGCTGGCTTGTTCTTGGAAGTCGTGGGTATCGGAGGAAGATATTGCAGTAGCCTTCTGTACTCGTACATCAACTCTATCGCGACTCTTGCCTTTTCCGCGCGTGAGAATGTAGCATCAGAGGCATCGAAGACGACACCGTCAGCCACTCCAGCGTTAAAAACCGGCAATAGAATAGACTGCCTCTTCCCAACCTCTTCTTTCCGCGAGTGTGGTGAATCGGATCCAGATCCTTTGATGCTGGAAGAATTTCCTGAACGGCCTGACCTTGGAGATATATTCCTTGACACCTGTCTCTGATGTTGCAATTGCTGGCGTAGACTTCCCCCACTTGCGCTGTCAGGTAGCCCAAGCGTTTGCTGTCCCGAAGATATGATGCGCCTGGCTCCAACCACATCGCGAGGCATGAGCAGGCCTCCACTGCTAAAGTTCCTGCGACGACTTTCGCTGAGGTTCAACGCCAAGCTGACGATCTGGGCAGGGTCTGTATCATGGTCAATGGCGCGTCTTCCATTTGACAGCAAAGCAGGATCCGTGCCAGTGGCTGATCCGACAGATGTACCGTTGCTATTGAAACTTGAGCGCATGCTTTGCCTAGTAGTCGATTGCGCTGAAGAGCGCTTGTCCCTCTCGGAAGCTCCATTTTTGTCTGGTTGTTCTGATGAATGAACGTTGACGACCTCTGTAGCTAGTGGTGAGCCTCCTAAAGAATGTTTCTGGCGGTGTCTCTGACGAGCGCTTGTGCGCTTGGGTACGACCAAATCCCCCTCTTCAATCTTTCGCTTCCCTTTCACGTCTCTAGCAGTATCTGGTTCCGTACGTATGGAAAGTCTTATTTCCGAGGTAGGGGCAGGGGTGGTCTGTAGCAAGAATCCTCCCGAGCTTCTCGGTTTATGCCTCCGCTGTAAGGGCTCATCTTGGGCCAGATTCCCGGTTACCAGAGCTTCGCCATTGGATTCTTTTGTTGCTTGGTCATGTCTCAAGCTATAGGTTCCATTCGCATTTGGCGGTTTCCCTGATGCCGAGGGAGCGGAAGAGCCGCTAGATTGGCCGGACATGGCATCTTAGACGCGTTGCAGAGGGAAGTTTTGAAGTACTCATAACTTCCGGTACTTCCTAGTCATAGCCGATGGAAGAAGTGAGGGGACCACGGGTAAAGAAGAGGACAAGATAGGTGCATTCTCGCTGGGCCTCGGCTTTAGACGGTTTCCCCCGAGTAAAGCGCTTGACGAACTCAGCCCTATCATCAAGTCTGGAAAGCGGCAATTATGAGTGCTGCTCTTCGTGAAAGTTAGGGCCTCCACTGACATTGGTTCTGGCAGCGTGCCTGAAATTCAAAGCAACTCATTCCTTGTCATTTTCGAGAGATGTGAAGAGCTAAAGTCGTGTTGTTGGGGACTAGATAGAAATGCTTGGAAAGCTCATGAGCTGCTTGACTCATATCTACACATCGCCTATACTATCTTCTAAATTTGTACAAAATGTTTTCCTTTTATCGTAGGACCGGCACGACATTCTCAAGACCCTTGCAATGGCTGTCCCATACCACCCAGCGTCACCATCTTGGTGATCTGGTACTCGGAGATACCATACTTGCTGCCCTCCCGTCCAAACCCGCTCAGCTTTACACCACCAAATCTGCGCACGATTAGCTGTTATTCTCTCTCCCAAATGAAGCGGAAGACTTACGGAGCAGCGGGATCACTGATCAAACCTGTATTGACGCCTACCATCCCTACCTCCAAGGCCTCAGCAACCCGATACACTCGATGTAAGTCATTGCTATAGAAATATCCTGCCAAGCCCACTTCGGCCTTGTTCGCCATATCCACAACTTCCTTTTCCGTCTCAAATGAAAATAGGCCAGCCACAGGCCCAAACGTCTCTTCCGAAGCCAATTGCATATCCATGTTCATACCAGTAATGACCGTCGGCTCGAAGAAGTTAGAACCCAGCTTGGGCATTTTCTGTCCACCCACGGTGACCTTCCCGCCCTTTTTCTCCGCGTCTCTGACATGAGCGTCGACTTTGATGATGGCACGGTCGTGGATCAAGGGACCATGTGTGACGCCTTCGTCGTAACCACCGCCAACCTTGAAGCTTTTGACCTTTTCAGTAAACGCAGAAGCGAATCTATCGTAGATGCCTTTTTGTATGTAAATTCTGTTTGCACATACGCATGTCTGCCCCGAGCTGCGGAATTTACAGGCAATAGCGCCATTGACAGCGGACTCGAGGTCTGCGTCATCGAATACGATGAACGGAGCATTACCACCGAGCTCGAAAGACAGCTTCTTGAGGGTATCGGCGGACTGCTTCATGAGAAGTTTGCCGACATTGGTAGAACCAGTAAAAGAGACTTTGCGGACTGTGGAACTCGAGGTCAAAGCGTTTCCAATCTCGACGGTATTTTCCATAGCACTGATCACATTGACAACGCCCTTGGGAATACCAGCGCGATGTGCCAGCTCAGCAAGAGCAAGGGAAGTGAAGGGTGTTTCGCCGGGTGATTTCGCAACAACCGTGCAGCCTGCTGCTAGAGCAGGGCCGATCTTCCGGGTTATCATAGCTGCTGGGAAGTTCCATGGGGTTATAAGACCGCACACGCCAGTCGGCTCTTTAATCGTAAATACCCTGTTGCCGGGTATACTGGCCGGGATAGTGTCGCCATCTGCCCTGGGAGCCTCTTCACTAAACCATTCAAAGAAGCTCGCTGCGTAGGCCACCTCGCCTTTGGAATCGGTCATTGGCTTCCCGTTTTCCCACGTTATGAGTTTTGCCAAATCCTCCTGGTTGTCCATCATCAATTGGTACCATTTGTGTAGCATGCGTGCCCGTTGGCGGGCGGTTGTCTGGCGGAAGGAAGAGAAGGCGGCTGAGGCGTGCGCGATGGCACTGTCGGTGTCGGACTTGTCGAATTCAGGGCATGTGCCAATCAATTTGCCAGTCGAAGGGTCTGGGTGGATTATCAGTAGTGGCCAGAGCACTGGTGAGAAAGACTCACCGTGGACCTCAAATGTCTTCCCAGACTTGGCTTTGACCCACTCTCCATTGACGTAGGCAACATTCTGCTTGAAAAGAGACGGATCGTTCAGCTGGTAGGGCACGTCAGCACATAAAATGCGGCTTCCATGGTGGTTTTCAAGGCAGGACAAACGGCTGGTATGCTCTGGTTTGGGGCCATAGCGTATGTTCGGGCAAGTATTCTTGGTAGGGGAGAGGGCTGGTAATTGGATTTGAAGGATATTCTGGTTGCGAGTCGAAATGCCTTCATGGTGAAGGAAAGAAAGAGCAGGCGATGGAAGTAGATGAACCTCCACCAAGCCGAATAGTCAAGGTCAACAATGCGTCATTGCCCTCCGGAAAAAGGCATCTCGACCGCGGAGCTGGGTGCGGGGAAATTCGGCAGATCGTCCTTCGTCACAAGCATGCAAATTGTCACAATGCCATTTCAACAAGCGAGATCTACATATATCTCCAACAGATTTCCTCCATGGATCGTAGGAGCCAGGTACAAATGCGACAGGATCTCAAATATTAAAGTATGAAATTTGGATAAAAGAGCCGGCTTTGCCAGGACACCCATTGATCAACTTTCTGTAATTGGATTATACTATTACATGATTCGATGAGAGACTACTTTCTAAGAAGTCAAACTTGGTTCCGTCATCCACCCCATTAAACATCCAACAAGAATGAAGAGCAACGATGCAAACAACTGAATCTACAAGATGAACTCAACCACTCCTCCCAACTCCATTTATGTGTAGTAGCACAGTAGTAACCCCGGAAATGTTCTTTGTCATCGAGGGAGTTTGTGCCCCCGTGCTTGCAGACGACGTAGCGCTGGGGTCGAGAACGGGTGTTGTTTGGTTTCCAGAGACAGCTTTGATGCTGTTGGACGGTTCAATCTGCGTATCACTCGAAGTATTGATGTCGGAATGGCGGCCGAAGCTTGGGACAGAAAGCGAGGGCAAAAAAAGAACGGAAAGTCTGCTTTTGATTGAGTTGGAAGGGTCTGACAGCAGAGTCTGACATGCGGCTCCTCTTCAGGAGACTATTCCGACTCTTCCATAGTAGCAGACGTTAATGCTTCATCGGCTTTTGAAATAGGCGAGACGCTCTGGTCCTTAGCTTTCTGAGAGCTAGCCTGAATTTTGCAAGCAGCTTGCAAAGAGATACGTGTTTGCATTCGTTGATTTAAGAAAAAGTGTTCACAGCTTGAGTATCTTGCGGATCCAAAGAAAGAGAGAAGGACACATATGGGAAGAAAGATTCTGGTTGTTTACACCGCCTGGAGATTTAACCCAAGCATGTAGAGCAAGCGGGGCATTCCTCTATGATAGAATCATGCACAGAGATTCCGCATCTTGGTGACCTTCTCAGGTCCGTTTTTGACAGAAAATGGAAGCATCGGGCGGGCGGCCACTCCGTATGCATGGCTGAGAAACGCAGGGAAAAGTGAACGGGGCCCAAGGGTGTTTATTGAGTCCATGTTGAATAGTTGTGTAGATGAAGGACTTCCACGCAAATGTTTGATATACAAACGGAGCTCAGGACGCTACAATTAGTTTCCAGTAAATTAACCACCAAGACAGCCCCAGTCAACACTCTTTTCGCGAGTTCATAATTGGCTCGAGTAAAATAAGCATTGCACTTCATCTGCCAAGCTATGTCTAGAATATTCAGCCTGTGTCTGTCTTCCTAAGTGGTACCTGGGGTCTCGTCGTTCATCGTGGGCTCGCTGAGAGATAGTGTAAAGCCAGTGTAAGGCGAAGTACATGCGTTCGATTTGTGTCTCAACCAGAATATCTCGTTTTGGGGAAACTCGCTTTTACCCGCGAAAGAGCAGCCATCAGCAATGATTTCCGGGTCTGCATAATGAGATCCAGATACGAATGGATCAACTCAGTCTCTGTGCGCCCCACCGAACAAAAGAGTCGAAGGATCTTGACTCTCGTTTCGGGTTAAGTAACGACAGGTTCGACGGCAAAAAACATGTACTTCATGCTCATAGAAGATGCTTCCTACGCCGCAGCAACAGAATTTCTTCCATGAATCGTCAACCGACTCTAGCGCATTAGCTTTATGATGGCCTCGGCCACGTTCCATTGTGGCTGGTTTGGCGACTTTGCCGTCGGACATCCGGGCTATGTCCTGTGCCGACAGTACAAGCGCGTGATGCTCCGTACGGGCTTCAAGTCCTTCACAGCAAATGAGCTTGACGATGAGGTTCGGGAAGCGATCCTGACGCACTCACAGTTCTGTTTTGCAGATGATTTTCTCCACCCCATCTTCATTCGTCGATCTCTTATGGTCCAACTTCACGCCCATATAATCCCCTAAGTCCATCCATTCCGCAGCGAAGGCCGTCACCAGCATAGCCCAGTCCTCCGTGGTATCCATGTCCAAATGCTCCCCGTCATCGCTCATTTTGTGCCATACTGGAGGAAACGGTGACGGTATCAGATGTAATACGTCCACCCCTCTTGCCATGAACGGTACGTGGTCATCTCCAATCATTCCACCCATCCATCGATCGTTGCTTTTGTCCAAGTCGTAGAACCATGTGGACCCGGAAGACCCGAAGAGCGAGTGGTCGCGAAGACGCTTTTCCAGATCCGCCATCTTTTTGTATGCCCAATGCGTGACCTTGAAGTAACTTGGGACTTTGGGATTCCTCGAACCCAGCAGATCGAGTAGCACAAACAGGTGGATGGTTGATAGTGCGTTGTGATAGGTAGAGAGAGCCGGATGAAAAGTCGATTCCATGTCCGCAGCCAATGATTTTGCTCCGTAGATCGAATCGGTGTCAGACCAGGTATCGAAAGCCTCCTCACCATCCAGCAATATCACTTGTAAGCCTTTGTGTTCCTCGAACTCATGATCTCCAGCTTCTACCATCCCAGCCCATTTCTTTGTGAGGAAAGCCTCTAGACTCTTAGCAGTGTGCATGAGCATAGCACAGGGAGCAGCGCTGTCAATAGCGCCAATGAAGCCTTCAGGTTTGATTAAGCTGTCGTAATGGGCGACCAATGTCAGATAGCCAACTTCTCCGGGCTTCGACCAGGGAGGATCTCTTGTCGCAATCATGTTGACAAAGGGCATCTCCTTGTTACCCAGCACAGCGACCTTGGTCGAGGAGTTCTGGTACGTGATTGTCCATTCCGGAAGCTCGTTTCTGAAAAACTCCGCGAAGTGGTTGAGCACTAAGGTAGAGCCTGGACTGCCAGGGACTCGAGGCTGGAGGATTGGGGAGAGAAGCTTGCCCTTGTTGATGTCGAAAGCGTCGCTAGGGCGAGGGATTGCCTTGAGAGCTTCATCAGACAGTGAAGTATATGCTGTCGAGAGTCCGACGGAAATGAGAGTCGATAACGCGTAAAGGAGGAATGGCAATCCGTCCTTCATCGTGTTGTATGAAAATCGACGTGTGGCCTCATTTCACCGACCCGAGAACACTTCCATCAGGCAATTCATAGTAATATGAACGGGAGGATGTGGAGGGAGGTCAGATGACTCTCTTCCCGCCTTGCTAAGCACTAAAGTAAAGCAGATGGTGTTTCGTATGGAAGTGCTGGTACAGGTCTAAGCTGGAAGACCCTTCCTGTCGATCCCTGGCTCGCCTAAAGAGCCGCTGTTAGCGCTCTGACGCGCTCGAATTGGTCTCCACATTTTCAAGTCATTCATAGATCGAACATACTTACTGTAAAGTGAAAACAGGCGGCGATGGCTCCGTTGCCCAGGACCTTTTCGCGCTCTTCAGGGTGCCGTCTTTTCGTAAAGCAAAGTTTTTGGCGCAATTCTTGGCCGCGTTTCCCATCTAGACCTACTAGAGCATTCGCGTCCGGCTATCAGACTCCCTCAAAAGCAGGTAAGACACAGAGTAATTGGACCTAATAAAAGACGATTGACTGGGCTATACAGATATTCCAGAGAGACTTTTGATACATCATGCTGGAGCACCCCGCATTGTATTCGTTGGGTTTCTCAAAGTCACCACGATTTTCCTCTTCACTGCGAGTGTTCTACTTGTTGCGCCTACGTTCTATAATGACCCAGAACAGCCCGCTTGGGTTGCACCTGCAGGTCAGTACGATTCTTCTAGGGTCTTGATGGAAGCCTAATACCGGCTCTCAGTTGCTGCTGCTGGAGCCGTTCCTTTGCTCTATGTGACATATTGTGCCGCTCCGTTTGTGGCATTTGTCCACATCAAGCTCCCAATATTTGCTCGACGGTCAAGAGAGCAACTTTTGAAATGGGCACAGAACATACCGCCAAACACGGAAGTTGACTTGACGACCATCAAGTCGTATGGAAGTCTCCGTATTTCCAGGATGCCAATTTCAGAGTTGCACCCTACCAAAGCTCGTTTTGGCATTGAGAATTTGGTTCGAGTACCACACTTGCCTTTGACCAAGAAGAAGCCATGGTGGGCTCCCAAGGAGCGGAACCTGTTCTTCGTCGGCAATGAACGAGGGAAGACCGTTGAGACTGCGGTGTGGCAGAAAGCTCTAGCACAGATTCGAAATGTTCGAGAGCAGGCCAAGATAACAAGGCGTACCTGAAGGTATTTAAGACCATTGCTTGTAGGGCCAAAGGAATTCGTCTCTGGGGTGACACTATCCCCCTCGGTTTTCACAATAAAATGAAATACAGGCCTACGAAATCGTCTGACCGGAGACAGAGCCGTGTAGGATCAGTGAAGGCGGTGATGTCCCAATTGTGCGCTAAAGCTACTTGCTGCGATAAATTGGTCTGGCCGCTTCAAGCATTCAATGTACAAATGTCGAATCTCTGACACCATCTTCCATTCACTTTCGCCAACTCCAGCCAACTGAGGCTTGATTCACCTGGAAAGCACGCTAGAGTTTCGTAAGATCTACAAAACTCACATCCTTCCTCTCACTCTCACCCAAATCAACAACCTTCCTCGCTCAACATCGTAAGCATCCTTCAATCCTCTTTCCTCTATCTTCATCTTACTTGAAACATAAGCACACATCAGCAAAAGACACCATGTCTACAGCTCCGCAACTCACTGCCCGCGATGTGAACCTGCTCGCAATCGCCTTTCAGTCACTCAAGGATGACAGTACACTGCAGGTGAGTTCAGATAGCCTTTCCGAATACATCAACAATTTCCTGGTCCTGTCTGCTTCCACGCTGTTTGTTCCTCGTGTTTTACTACACAAAATTCAAGCTTTTCTGTGGCACCTCACTTCTGTCGTCAGAGTTTTAGGAGAAGTAACCCTTTCACTGAAACTGTGCAGATCGACTACGCCAAGTTCGCCGAGCTCGCCGGCTACAAGACCGCCGCCTCTGCCAATGCCTGCTTCCTTGTCGTCAAGAAGAAGCTCTTGGGCGGCGCAAGTGTCAGCAATGCTGCCGCCCCTCCACCTAAGAAGGTCAAGGCAAAGGCTGCTTATCCCGAGAACGAGGAAGATGATGAAGCCACTCCCATCAAAGCGCCTCCCAAGAAGCGTGGCAAGACCATCAAGATTGAACCTGTCGATGCCGAAGGAGGTGACGCCGACACCGAAGTGACTCCCACCGCCGAGTCTCCCAAGAAAGGTCGTGCCAAGAAGAGTGCCGGCCCCTCCAACGCTGACGCCAACGGCGACACTGCTACCAAGGCCACCACCAACGGAGATGCTACCAACGACTCCGCTGCCACCGATGTCACCACCGCTACCCCCAAGCGTAAGCGCGGCCCAAACAAGCCCAAAGATCCCAACGCCACTCCCGCCAAGCGCGCCAAGAAAGGTGCCAACGCAGGGGCTACCACCGGTGCTGATGACAGCACCGCTGCCAACGCCCAGCTCCCCGGGAATGAGACCGCCGCTCGGACTAATGGGGAGGGCTCCATCTTCGGTGGCGACGCCAATGTCAAGGAAGAGGAGGAGCAGGAGGACAAGGGTGACGGCCGCCTCTTCAACGCGGAGGAGCAGAAAATGGCCGATGATGTGCTGTTCGACATTTACCCTGCTGAGGAAGACGTTGCTTGAGGTACATACTGACCTTTTGTTCTTGCGTCCCGTTCTTGTTCTCTCCATCTCCTTTCGTTCCTCTGTTCTCAGTGCTCTTCCCCGGATTTGCTACCATGATTGTACCATCTACTAAAAAGTCATTCCAGTGTCCCAATCCCCGCCAAAGTATCCGGCAAGCACCCACATCGATCTCGCTTTTCCATCTCAGATCGAGTCAATTGGATACCCCTTTGGTGGATTTGGGCCATCAGCCATTTCTTTCTCTCGGTGTTCGTTGGTGGATCTCAGTCACTAGTCATACGTTTCAAGGGAAAAAGGAATCAGATTTGCGTTGGTGGTGATGATCGATTGGATCTCGAGATGGAAGGTCGTCAGGTCAGAAAGGGACTGCGAGTTGGCTACAGGGATCATTGATCATCATCGATAGCTCGTCGAAGACCTCAGCTATATCAAAGCCAGAATCTTAAGCTTCAAAGTATTCCGTTACTATTACAAATCTGATGTGAGAAGCACACGCTCTCTGCTAACGGGATGCATGCCATTAATGCGACAACGTCATGTGAACAGACCCCAAAGAGAAGCAAAATGTCTAGACCATCCACAACACTGATTCACAGCCAAGCCAGCTCTTCCACTCCAGCCAAACATGAGACCTTTATTGACTCTGTCAACCTTCGAAAGAAGGAATCCTATAGCCCCTCAATAGCCTTCCTCAACACATCGATTCCCCTCACGCCAATAGCCTCTTCCACCTGCTCTCTAAGCATCCAAGCAATATCGCTCTGTATTCCCAGCGGGATCCAACACCCTTGCTTCGCGACGTCTAGGCTCTCTTTGATCTTAGCCGTATGCTCCCACTTCTTCGCTGCTACCTCCGCCTCTTCGACCACCTTTTCAGGAATACCGCACATGCTCGCACAATGCATACCGAAGCTACCCTCCGCGACTCCATCTTCCAGCTTGTAGAGGAAGGTGACACGACGATTCTCGTCGTCAACGTGTATACGCATGCGGCAATTGCGGACTTCAGGGTGAGTGGCGAATTCAGCGGCCAAAGAGTGGTAGTGGGTAGCGAAGAAGCCAACACAGCCAATGTGGGAGGCGACATGGTGCAGTACCGCTTGGGCCACCGCAACACCGTCGTAGGATGAAGTGCCGCGGCCAAGTTCGTCGAGGATGACGAGAGAACGAGGTGTGGCCTCGGAAAGAATTTTCTTTGTTTCTGCGAGCTCGACGAAGAAGGTAGATTGGGCGGCGAAGATATTGTCTTGCGCGCCAAGACGGGACATGATTCTATCGACAGGAGTAAGGCGAGCAGATACAGCGGGGACGTAGCAGCCGATTTGGGCCATGATGACGGCAATGCATGTCATTCTAAGCACGGTGGATTTACCAGCTGCATTGGCACCTGTCAGCAGGTTGATGTTGGGCGTTCCACCACCGAGCTTGATATTGTTGGGAATGAAGTCTGTGACGTTCGGAAGCATGCACGGATGCCGAAGGTCTTCGAACTCGACCACGCTACTTTCATCATGGACAAATTCAGGTCGACAGCTCGGCTCACCCAATGCTGAGGATGCTTTAGCCAGACATATCAAACAGTCCAACTGTGCAACAATTCGTACTGCTGTCAGCCAGGTCACATAGTCTTCATCAAACTTCTTGAAGAAGCGGCCAGATACCTCTTTGACGATCTGGCCATGCGTTTCTTGTGCTTCTTGAAGTTTGCGTACCAGACCTCGAAGCTCAGGATTATAATAGCGCTTGACCTTTATGGTTGCGGACATCTGATCCCAATTCTTCGGTATGCTTTTGACTTTAACAGGGACCTCGAGCTGGTATATTTCCTTTCCGTTGTCGGCATAGACGATGTCGTTAGATTTCAGTTCTTTCCTTGTCTTCTTCAGTAGAGTCTCCAAATCCGTCAGCAAGCTCTGAATGCGGTCTTGACTTGCGTCGAAATTCTCTTCGACGCCACGTTCGGGAATAAGTAAACCTGCTTCTTTTGCTTTCGCGTGGTCAAAAGCACTGTTCCAATACTTGAAGAGTTCTCTCATGTCTGGCATGCTCGTAACCAATTGACCGATGATCCCTTCGCCAGAGCCCATATTGCGCAAGACGCCCATTGTATAGTCAATCTGCTCGAAACCATCGAGGACTCGTACAAATTCTTGAGCCTTGCATACGCCGGCGTGGATGCGAGATATTGTCCGTTCAAGATCAGGTAGTTTAGAGAGCTGGGAAGTAAACTGGTCCCGAAGAGTAGTATCTGCATTGAGAGACTCAACTGCATCGAGGCGTGCATTGATCTTTGCTGCGTCCATAAGAGGGTGGCATATCCATTGCTTGAACGTTCGCTTGCCGAAGGGAGTGATGCATCGATTCAAGAGGCTGAAGAGGGTGCCCTCCGAACTGCCATCAAACGAATTCGCGAAAATCTCGAGATTGATCAAGGTCTTTCCATCCAGGATAAGGGTGCCTGCACTTTTGATGGGATCATACCAAGATACGTTGCCTAGGGTTACAATGTCACGCTCAATTTGCAGAGTCCGTAGGTATTGAACCAATGCACCAAACGCAGACATTACAAACTCGTGTTTTTCACGAGCCTGCCGCATAGGTCCCGGCCAAGCTTCGATGTTGTCTCCATCATCATTCACGAAATACTGACCAGCATCTAGCTCTCTGCATGCGGTATCTGCAGTCCAGAATTCTTTGCTAGCCTTCAAGAACACTGTTGACGTATTTGGCCCAGTGCTGTTCTTCAAAATTCTCAATGCTTTCGTGGATGAACAAGACTTCTCGAGCAAGATTTCACGAGGCCTTATCTGTGCGATGAGCGTTTCGAACTTTGTCATCTCAACATCATCCTCGAAGTCAGTCAAAAAGAACTGAGCGGTGGCGGTATCCACGAACACGATGCCGAAAGCAGGCCGTCCCTCTTGCTCCGACTCTTTGATGGCCATGCAGTAGGTGGACATGTCATCTTGAAGCATGCCAGGGTCAACAAGAGTGCCGCTTGTAAGCACGCATGCAAGCTCTCGGTTGATTATCTTTTTCATCTTCTCATCTACCTTCGCGGCCTTGCCAGACTGCACATTGTCTCGCTCTCGCATCTCTTTGCCCAAAGCAGACTCGACCTGGTCCACACGCGCAATTTTGTATCCTTTGGCAACGAACTGATTGGCCCAAATGTCTAGAGAAGCTTCGGGTACCCCGACCATGCGCATGTTAACACGGTCAGTAAGCTTCAAGTCGAAGAGCTGATGCCCAATGGTTGCATCGTTCTCGTAGAGCTCGTAGAACTTGCCCTTTTTGAAGAATACTATTGTGTCCCAATGTTTTTGCTTGATCTCCCAGTACTGATGTTCAAAGGGAGAAAATAGCGTCCATGCTGACTTCGGCACGTATACTGTCCTTGGGTCGTAATCTGGATGATTTGGACGATTCTTATCTATGTCTGTGATATGAGCTGGCTCTAGCCATTCGTATCGCCGTTCGACTTTGCTTGGCTTAGCTTTCCCCTTTTTAGCATTGGGCTCAGCTTGCTTTGAGGTGGCTTTCCGCATTGGAGGACTCGCAAGCTGTAATGACTGGACGGCTGTGGGATCGTAAGACCACTGCTGGGCAGTAGAAACCGCAGGCATTTCTTCGTCGCTCTCTATCCCGATGAACTCTGGGACAGCATCGTGCCGAGAAGTAGACTGAGCCAGAGAAGACCTCTTTCGTTTCTTTTTCGTAGGCATGGCCTTGTCGGAGTCGTCATCTACCACGAAGTCATCTACAGCACAAAATCTCAGTAAAATGGTCAAAACTTCCAATGGGCTGGGGCAGACTTACCCTCTTCGAACACATCATCCTCCCCCGCACCATCTCCCACAAAGATATCGTCATCGCTCTCGACACTTGTTCTTCTTCTCTTTGAAGCCCTTCGCTTCTGTGTAGGTTTGAACGCATCCTCGTCGTCCTCGTCTTCGTCAGAGTCCGGGTCGACTGCGTAGTTCACAGCTTTCTTTGCCTGTAGAAGAAATATCAGTTCGGAAAGAGAATGTAGAGGAAGGCAGGCAGACCTTTCGTGAGGGGCTATAGAAGCCAGGAGGCGCCCCATTCCCATCTATTTCATTCAGAGCACTTGCTGGAGTGATGGGTGACGGCAAAGCATTGGCACCGCTTTGCCCGTTCGAATTGGTTAGGCTTGTGTCCTCCTCTTCTTTGATCTCTTCGGCGGGGTCGCTGCTTGGAGCAGGCGTCATGCTCTGGGTCGACCCTCTCGAGGATAGGGTGATTGCAGTTTTGCGTGCGAAGCTATTGATCGGCAATGAGGTGCCATTGATCTTTGGCGTTCCGTTGGCATTCGGCTCTTCGGACTTCTTCTTGAAGAAACCTGCAATGGACGTCTGATTTTTGGAGCTCGAGTTCGATTTGGTCAACGAGGGCGTTGGGGTCTCACGAGCGCTGTTCGAGGACTTGGATGAGGGCGCCATGTTCTAAGAGTGCAGCTCAAGCTGAAGAGATGAATGTCGGTCTCATAACGAGCTCAACGCTGGTAGGGAGAAATAGGTCAAGATTCTTGGATTCATAAAGAGCACTTCCCAAGTCGAAAGCGTGACAAAAAGCCAAGGAACGCGTCTTCACGCGAGTGCTTGGCGCGCTAAGTCTCCCGCAGCAGACCTTCAACAATTTACAAAACTAGAGTAAAGAGCTGGATCTTTATAGAGTCTCTCGGTCTTACATTAACATCACTTCACTCTCAATGGTCGCGTATAGGTAGGCGAAACCGAAAGACTTCGAGACTGTTGGAAAAATCCCATATCGAGATAGGAGTACGCAAATGTCAAAGAGGTCTGTAGATGTCTATGTTAATTCTAGCTACCTCTACCTCTCGCGCATCTGACCAACATGCATGTAAAGGCTATGTATGAGAAGCATTGGAATTGAGGAAGGGTCATTTAGAAGCGTGGTCCCTTGGACTAGGTTGGTTAAGTCTGACGTAGATTCCTATCCCTTTAATGGGAGGCATAGTCCCTAGATTTCAAGAAATATGATCAATTCTTGGTGGTTATAGCACCCCGGCCTCGCTTCCTCTGTTCGATACCTCAACATCAAAGTGGTGGAGTACCGTGGCAACAAAGACCAAAACCTCTCGTTTCGCAAGGAATCGCCGCGGGCAGTACGTTTGTGATTCATGCTTTTGATCAGACTCTTTTTCTTTCCCGAAGGATCTTTCCACATCAACTTCACCAGCATTGCCGCGGAAAGCGCTCCCGCCGTAGTGAAGTTGCCTAATCGGGATTGGGAACGGATTGCCGGGTATCAACACCTGGGTCCCAATGACTATGGGCACAGCGACTTTGCGAACATGGATCCGAAGGTCAAGTGGAGAGTTTCCTCTGGAATTGCGGCCGAGCGTGGACAGTCGTTATACATATGGCGGTAATCGAGAGTGTCACCTTCGAATGCGGGTTTCGTTTTGGCTCTGATCGCATCGAGGAGATTCTTGTCAATAAAGCTATCATAAGTCAAAACCAAGAAGCTGAATCTGAGAAAGCCCAGTTCGCCGTTGTCCAGCATAAGAACATTCTGATCAATTTCAACTCCCATGAACTTCCCGCCGTTCGCTCCTTTTCGTCAACTGAAGACTCCCTTCATTCGCTCTATCGTCCCGAGGCTTTCGGAAGGCTCTCTTCACATCCACTTCCAGACCACTGCATTTCGCTTAGTCAAGTCCGCTTGATTTCCCTTCAACTCGAATACTAGTCGTTGCCACTTGGATGCAATCTCACGACCTATGACCCATCCTCTTCCCTACCGCTTATTTTTCACCTTCCAAAACGCCGAGTCAACCGCTCCTCCCGGCCTCGGATTTGTTCTGTAACCGTGGATCCCTGGTACGCAGACAAGCGCCTTCATTCATACCTGCCGTCACCCCATCTGCGATCTTGAGGGTTGCCGAGCATCGGAGCGTCCCGCTAAGAATTGTTAGGAGGCTTTGGGCCTCGTAAGAAGTTTTTTGTACATGTTAAACGCATTCCAGAATATTTCGAATCGCAGCGTATGCTTACTGTAGGCTCATCTAGTACTTGAGATTTCATCCCTGTCGAGTCGGTTTGGCCCAAGATGTGCTCACCGCGGCCGAAGTTTCTTCCCGTGGGAGATCTAAAACTGGAGGGATTTGACAGTTGCGAGGCTCAAGACCTTGAATAGGACTGACTAGTCGACGGCTTTTCCTCGGCCTAATGACCTGCCCTAACGCTAAGGGGCGCTGAGCACTTTTAGTGCACCCGTGAATTCGTGATATTTGATGGGCTCCCCATTCGAGCGTAGCGAAGCGATTTTTGTACAAAAAAGAACAAAGCAGTAACCACCAATGGGTGAAAAAAGTCATTGCCGGAATTGGTGGGGGAGCTAGTGGCTAAATTCCGGCAATGACTTCTTTCACCCACTGGTGTAAGTATCCTTATCAACACACGTCCGTGATCATATCGAACTGTCCAAGAGCGAATAAGTTGACTTGCTCTAGGTCTCATCCTAAAGAACTGAAAAGGTTAGATGACGATGGCGAAATACGACGAATACAGGAGTCTGTCAGCTCATCGTTTGCAATTAAGTCTTCGCATGAAATGCTAAAGAATTGGAGTACGTTTGAGCCTTTCGAAAACCTTAATGCTGACCCAACGATCTAGCCAGCGAGATAATAAAGATATTCTCGCCGCGAGAAAGAGATTTGACGTGGCGAATGCTACTATGGCTCCAGCTCGCTGAGGCGGAGAAGATGTTGAGACTCAGATCACCAACGAATCCATTGAGGCAATCCGGTCTAACCATATCTTGAGCAGTGAGGTATTCCAGCTCATTGCCGATGGAGAACGTATACGGCGTCACCATATCTTGTCTGCTGTGTTTGCCTTGGAAAAGTAAGTTCCTGATGCCGCTGGAATCATCCATATTGAAATCCCGTCTTGTTATGAAATTTCGTCTTTCCAGGACTCTCAAAATTAATTGCATTGCGCTTGTTTACGAATTAAAGGAGTGACCTACGATTCCAGTGCGCCCTCATTCTTGTTGTTTCAACAGGAATTTCCTTTCATTCCTGATAGGGGTTCAACCGTGTGTCCTAAGTGACTGATAACGCCGATCGCGACGCTCCAGATTTGATACTGCTAACAGCAAAAGTCCCAACTTGTAGTCAAAAATATGGATATCTACTATTGGTTCCACGCAATGTCAGGCCGCATTTTCTCTCGGCCGTCGCGCTGCTCAATGGGCCCAAGAACCTGAACCCGGGGCTGAAATCGCAACGCGCTGCAAACAGACATGCAAAGGACAAAATTCGGAACTACGCAAGAGCTTTCCATACCTTGTTGCACTAGTATGACTGCGACCGGGTCTTTACTGAGCGAGACTCGCAAATACATACGCAGATTGTCAAAACATCGAGGATGGGATGTGTAGGATGGATTAATTGTCGTGCCTAGGCTCCCTTGGAGCACTTTTTACGTGCTACACTAAACAACGTGGCTGGGAGGAGGCTGAGAACCCCAAACCTTGACACAAAGACTCATGACGGCGAAAGGATTCCTTGCCCGCTTGCAGACAAGTAGGAATGCGACCGCGTGTTTAAGCAAACCGAGGATGCGAAGTATTACGCAAGACTACGTCTGCTCAGACGTATCAGCACGGAGGAAATGGTAAGCTACAGCCCTCTCTTAAGCTCCAGAGATTTTTATGTCTATTTATAGAGAGGTGAAATTGTACTCAAGACTTCTTAGAGGTACAGTACGCTACTAGGTAGTCGTGGGTTTATCTCCCCACGCTTAATCTGTGTCCACCTGCAGATACGTTCAAATGTACCAAACGTTCTTTGCGGCATCAGCTCCTGCACCAGGTCTCTTCGCCACCAAATCGACTGCGCTGGGCAAAGAGAGTAGCATTCGGGACCTTACTGGCTTCTTATGTAGTACACGACGAGGTACGGCGCCCCAGTAAAAGACGAAAGTCTCTGCGTATTCAAGCTACTCCTATTATGATGCTTTAGATCTGAGCTCGATGAGATAGCTATTCTCTGGAAGCGCCAAAACGGAATGCCAGGGATACGTTTCAGCTGGAATGAAAGATATCGGTTGACCGGTAATCACGCGTTAAATGAACTTATCGCAATGTCGTCCCCTCCTACCCCAAGACTCTAGGAAAGACGTCACCGCGTTGTCACCTTGATCGTCGAGATAAAGATCAAACCTGCGTCTCTCAATGAGACTGGCCTTTTCAATCTCTTGAACCTCACAGCATTGGAAACCCGTCTGAGTCTGACTTTGAAAGCCTGTAGATAAAGAGAAACATACTCTCCCGAAAGCCTTTACAAAACATGAAGCAGATCCCGCAACTCCGATACGATCTCAGCACGGAGGCGAGAAAACAAGACAATTATCCCCCCCATCGCCAAATTTTTCCTCAAACATGCTCAATCTTCATCAAATTCTCGCTCCAACCCTCTTACCCCCCAAACATACAACATCCAAAAACCAAACCTACCCTTCCCCACCCCTTCCATCACATCACATGAAACCCCCCCCTCCCCACCAACCAAACCCACATCCATCCATCCATCCATCCATCCAACCATGCCCAGCATCACCAGCACCACCTCTCATCTCGCCACAACCATACTCCTCCACTGCGTCCTCGACGCCCTCATCCTAGTCTTGATCCGCGACTCTCTCAGCGCCCTTCTTCTTTTCGCAACCTGCATCCTCGCTTTCATCCTCAGCGCCGCCCTCCTCTTCACGCTCGAGCACGGTATTTTCGTCATCCTGGGTTGCAGCGGCTACTTGCTAAGTTGCCTTTTCACATTCGATTACCGCTTGACGACGCTGCGGATGGTACCGTTTGATGTGGCCGTGCGCCGGTTGCTGTATGGTGCCCTCGCTGTTGGTGTTTTGGTTGTTGTTGTTGTTGTTGTTGGTGGTGGTGCTGAGGGAGGCGTCGACGCTTGATTGGATTCAATGGGGTGAGGAGGG
>WOGZ01000322.1:0-37512 GCA_009733775.1 Alectoria sarmentosa
TTTGTTAACAATAACAATTTGTTAATAATAAATATTTGTTATATATAATAAACTTCAATTAGATTGATAATTAATTTACAATTTGAATATAATGTTCAGACGAAAATTAATTTAAATATATTTTAATATAAAGTTGACAAATTATTTAATCGTATATAAGCGACGATAAGATAATAACTTTTTTTTTATATTTTTTAAAATTCTTTTATTATACGATATAACGTTTAATTTTATATATTTAATAACGTTTTTTATATTAACGTATATCGAATTATTAACTTTATACTTTAAAAATCGTAATTGAAATTATCATAATTTCACGATTATAAACACAATTAATAAAGCGTTAACGATCGTAATAATCACGTTTAACAAATTTAATTTTAAAACGAGAAAAACGAATATTTATAAAAAAGTTACTTAAATTCGATAACGATATAAAAAATCAAATAATTGTAACAATAAAAATAAACGCACGATGATTACGTAATTATTATATATCGTTTTTTTATTTATTTTTTATAAGTTTTATTCTTTTATTTATTTTTCAAATCACGTTTTTAATTAATAATTAAACTTATAAACGATTTATTAATAATGAATTTATTAATTCGATTTTTTATAATAATTGTTAATCAGCTTATTAAATTTTTAATTATAATAAAATAATGTTTGCGCGAGTTTTTAATATAATAAATCGATTCAAAATAATTTTAATTGTCATAATTCTTTTTATCACATTTTTAACGATCGCGAATAACACGTTTAATAATAACGATAAAATTAATTTTATTTTTCATAATTTAAGCATTTAATAATCGTTCGATAAAATTTAAATTTAATAAAATTTCGATAAAACTCACAAATTTATTATTTAAAAAGTTATTATTATATATAATTATTACGAAAACGATTTTAATAATAATAAGCTTTTTTTAATAATATTAAATTTGTTATAAACGTATTAATAAATTAAATTAAATTAAAGTTTCTTTTTATACTTTTAATTTTATAATTTATCGAATATTATATTTATAATTTAATTAAACTCATTAAATCAATTTTTTAAATATTAAAATACTTTTATTTAATTGTAACAAAAAAATCGTGCGATAAAATCGAAACGAATAAAACTCGATAATATAATATAGATTTAAATAATATAATATATTCACGAGCACGATTATTTTAAAAAATTAATAATAAATATAAAAAAACGAATTATTATCAAATATATGCTTTTTAACTTCAATATTAAATATAATCTTTTCGCTTTTTCAAAACGATTTTATATTAAATTTATATTATATAAATTTTATTTCTTTATTATCAAACAAATCGATATCGATAACGTTTTTTTAAATGATAAATAACTTCGTTTTCGTTTTCGATTTAATTAAATCTTTATTTTTCTTCTGCGAACGAAATTATTAACTTTTTTGAATATTTATAATCTTTAAAATCTTTTATTAACGTTTTCTTTTCTCTTTATTTTTCTCGTTATTAATTATTTATTATAAATTAATAATCGTTTACGAGTTATTTAATTAATTATCGAATCGAATTATTATCGATGTTTATATTTGAATAACAAAATTAAATTGAAAAACGCGATAAAAATATAATTTATTCGATCGCATAAAAATTAAATTTTTATTAATAAACAATTAATTAAATACCGCTTTTTTTGAATTTATAAATCGTTTTTTATTAATCGATAACTTCGACGATAATATATTATATAAAAAATTAAATAATTAATTCGATAACGATGAATTGAATTATAAAAAATTCAAGAGAAACTTAATTATCGAAAAAAACGTTATCGCTCAAACTTAAAAAACTTCAATTTATTAAATTTAAAAATAACGTAATTATTATACGAAACGTTATAACGAATTTAAAATTTAATATTTAAATAATAAATGTAATAAATATATTTATTTTCGTTATAATTTCATTTTTTATAATTATATTTTAAACGAACAAAGATCGTTTATTATTATTAATCACGAGAAAATTTATACGTCTCTTTTTCGCAATAAGTTTTTTAAAGTTAAAATGTTATTTTTTATATAATTATATAACGACGATAATATAATTTATAAATGTGATAAAAAAGTTTTTTTATATATTTATACTTTATCGCTTAATTTATATTATGTCGCTTATTAAACAATTTTAATTTTAATTCGATTAAAAAGATGAAATAATTATTATAACGATTATCTTATTTCTTATATGATTTTGATGATGATTTAAATAAAAAATGACGAAATCGATTATTAATCGAACGCGAACGACAACGACAGCGACAATAATAACGACAGCGACACATAAATCGAAATCTAAAAAAGCTACATCTACTTTGAATGATCAATGAATTATACACGACCTCAAATCTACACGATTTTATTGCTATATATCACGAATATTATGATTTTGTCTTCTACTTATGATGGGCGGTGGTCCACGCAAAAAATTGCGGGACCGACTACTAGTTTTGCGCTCCCGCAAAGGGTTTTGCAAATAGGAGTATCAAAAGTGTTCTTGAGTTTCAAGGGTTTTTTGAGATTTTTTCTCGAGGGATAGATGATCGAAGACAGCGTCTTTGATCGAGACGTGTTATTTATTGCCAATGCGACCTAAGGGATTCACATTCGATGACGATATTTGTAATAATAGCTAGTCAAGGAGTGGACTGCTCTGGGCCCTTGTCCCGCAGTATATTTGAAAACACACAGTGAGTACGTTATTTTGATTTCATTGCGAATTGTCTATCTATTCATGACTGCTATCCCATTTCATGCTTTTTGGACCACTTTCAAAGATCCAAAGAAACGCTTCATGTTCGAGGCGTCCAATTGAATTGGCCTCAACCAGGTTGAACCCGATTTCGTAACCGTCATCATCTACTCCACGGTAACAGATTTGGCCAAATTTCGAGGGAAATCAACGTTCAGTCCTTCACCCACAGCGAGCCAGTACGCGATGAGTTGGAGAGGGATAACGTTGAGTAAACCTTGGAGACAGTCGACGGTCTTGGGAATCTCAATTTTCTCCGTCTGCTCAGAGGGAAATTCGGAGTCATTGGGATTGCAAATGACGATTGGTCGACCACCACGAGCAATCACTGGATTGGAGTGTCAGTGGACGATTCAACGCTGGGGTGCAATTATGTAGTGAATTACCTTGCTGGTAAGCATTGAGCGATTTGGCAAAGATGTCGTCGCGAGTGAGAATCATGATAATGGGCAGATTTTCGTCAACTAGGGCTAGTACACCGTGCTTCAACTCTCCAGACATGACTGCCTCACAGTGAAGGTAGGAAATTTCCTTGATCTTCAAGGCTCCTGTACATTTGAAATTAGTGTGAAGCTCGCCAGCTTTTGGAGGAGTGTGACCTCTTACCTTCCAGGGCGGTTGAGAATTGACTACCACGACCCAAGAGTAGCAAGCTCTTTTGGTGCTTGAGAAATTTAGCACACATGGCCTTGATGGGATCATTAAGTTTCAAAATCTGCTTAAACTGCTCGGAAACATGAGCCAAACCATTCATGATATCCTCGCGCCTCTTCTGCTTTGACGCACGGTCTTCGCTGAGAGAGAGTGCAAACATCATCATGGCGACGAATTGTGAAGTATACGCCTTAGTGGAAGCAACACCAATCTCGGGGCCGGCGTTGATGTGCACACCGCAGTGAGTAAGGAGCGAGATCGATGAGCCAACCACGTTGACCACCCCCACGGTCAGGGCCCCTCGCTCAAGACAGTACTTCAAAGCCATGAGGGAATCTGCCGTCTCTCCCGATTGAGATACGAAGACGCAAGTGTCGTCCCGGAATACAGGGGCTTGTCGGTCCAAGAAGTCCGATGCGAGCTCGACGGAGATTGGGATCTCTGTCAACTCCTCGAATGCCCCACGAACGGCCATACACGAATGGAAGCTAGTACCGCAGGCAATGAAGATTAAGCGGCGGCAACGGCGAATGGTGCTAATGTACTGCTTTAAGCCACCCAAGGTGACCTTTTTGTTGGCAACATCTAGACGTCCACGCATCGTATTTATTACGGACTCGGGCTGCTCGAATATTTCTTTCTGCATGAAATGGTCGAATTTTCCTTTCATGATTTCTTGTAATTCCAGCTCGAGAGTCTGAATGGCTCTCACGTTAGAGGTCCCGTCGTCCTTGCTAAGACGGTGAATATTGAGGGAGCCTTCGTGAATGTGGGCAATATCGTCATCTTCAAGGTACAGCACTTTCTTTGTATGCTCGACAATGGCCGAGGGGTCCGAGGATAGGAAGAATTCGGTGGGAAGTGGTTGTCCATCCTCAGACAAGAAGGCGCGGGATTGTGAGCGGTGGAGGAGCGATTTGTCCGGAGGTGCGAGGAAATTGGCCGAAGCCTTTTTGATTGCAACATTCTGAGAAGCTCGCTCAGCAGGCAGAGGGCCGTCTTCGGCATACTCCACATCGACGAAATCAACTTTCATCTTCTTCTGCGTCCTCACGCCCACAACAAGTGGTGAACCCTTGCGAGCTGCGATAACCTCATGTGGGTAGTGTACTGATTTGAGGAGAAGACCAAAGGCTCCTTGCAGTTCCTTGATAACGGCCTTGGCGAGTACGAGGAACTCGATGTCTGGGTGCTCATCATATAGATACTTTGCGAGTTTGGCTATACACTCGGTGTCGGTTTCGGTCTCGAATTTGAACCCCTTGCCCTCAAGAAGCACTCTCAACTCTTTGTAATTGGTGATAATACCATTGTGAACGACGGAGAATTGCCAGCTCGGATCTGATCGATGGGGGTGGCAGTTGATTCGTGATGGCTGGCCGTGTGTAGCCCAACGCGTGTGTGCAATGCCGGCGTGGGAATCAAAGACCTTGTTCATGTCTGGCTCGCTCTCTGCGATAAGCTGCTTAAGTTTGGCGACCTTGCCAACTTCCTTGAATGCAAGGACCTCATTTTTTCTGTCTCCATCAACAGCAAGACCTGCGGAGTCGTATCCTCTATATTCCAAACGCGAGAGTCCATTGACAAGCGTCTCGATGATGTATTTGCGGTCCTTTTCGACCAAGTAGTTGATGTAGCCGAAGATACCACTGTGAGAGGAATGGTCTTGTAAGCTTGGGGATGTAAATCTACCAAAAGACCAGATCAGGGCTATGACTTACCACATGTTTGCAACGAAGGAGAGGGTGTTGGAACGAGAGTATCAAAGAAGTACCCAAACACTTGAGATGTTCTTAAAATAATGGGAGCACGATCAACACGAATTAGTAGAGGAGGTAGAAGGTTGATGGTGAAGTTGTTGCGGTTGGGAAGAGAGCAAGCTCTTTGTTGTTTATTACAGCTTTTGACGGATTTACCCCTGTCAGTGTCACTCGGAAACGACACGCTAGCAGCCTAGCAAATGACATGAAGGCTGAGACCTTGCCCCTTTTCTCTGCTTTCGTTGTGTCTTCTCACACAAATTCGCACCTACGTGGCGAGACAGGCGCAGTCCAGTTCATGAGTATCTTTGTCCTGTCCTGGGGCCAAAATGTAATGGCAAAGAACTAAAAATAGCATATGCGATGATGCGAGCGCCGAAAGCGTTCCTTGCAGTAGCGCCGCTTGCAAAATGAAGCTGCATGCTGCATCAAACCAGTATCCAGCCTTATGCACTCTCTCTTCGACATGACCAAATATATTAGACAGACAACTTGAGATCTAGGATGCGATTTGACCCAGGGTAGAAATCTACTCTATTCCCTTCCTTCCCAATAATCATTTTTCATTCTGGAGACGACGACTTTCACCAGACACTTTACAGCCTTTTGTTTCCTCTCGTAGTATGTCACTTTTAACATACTGTGGCCCTTTGCCGCTATTGAGGACAGTTGGCTTCAAGGATGTTTTGTGATGGCAGGTAATACGGCCTCAGAGCTCCACAATTCAGCTTCTTTACCACATACCCTACTAAATTCGGTGGGTAAAGTAGATTGAGACCTCGCCTGGCAGTCATCTTTCCTTTTGTTCTAAATGGCAGTGATGGAAAGCTCATGGCTTTGATTCCCCTTTGAGTCCTTACATCAAAGTCCACGTCTTACAGAACGAGACAGCATTAGAAAACACTTCTATTACAACGGGACTCCACCACCCAGGTTGATTAGTGCCTTTCGCAGAAATATTTGGTATCTCGGCTAATGGCAGCCCAGGGCTCTGAGCAAGTGGAGGAACTGTACCATCATCTACGTAGTAGCTATCGCCAAGCAACAAGGGCTAGATTTATTGTTGCCAGGCCCATGTGCCGGACGCTGCAGACGGCTCGATCTTGCCTACAAAGTTGATGCAATAAATATACCGGTCCTACCCCGGGAGGGTCTGGGAATGATTCTATATCCACCCCTTGCTCATGTAAATCAGACTTTCTTCCAGGCTTGCCAACCCTCGAACTCTTGCCTCATAATGATCCGTCATCCAGACCTTTGCTTGGGTGATATCTGTCCCGAACAACCATCGAATACGGACGGCGAGGCTTCGTTGATAGACCTGTCGAATGGGCCTCTGCGGCAAAGGGCGAAGATGAGTTGGGAAACAGCCCTAAGTCGAAATCTGTAGTCCACGTCTCTGGCATTCTTTAACTGAGTGGAGCTGCTGATGAGGTCGTGCTGCAGCATCCAGAATGATCGCCTCTGGTGGTATCACCAGTGTCGTCGCTGCGCGAACTTCTTAAAACTTGATGTATTGATTTACCTTCAACCATGATTATGCATTTCTTCCTGTAGGTACTGTAGAGTAGAAGTCCTGTGCTAGTGAACGTGTGAATAAGAATTTGATTCGTTTTCGGCGGCGCGGAATCAGGAATCGGCTAAAATTACGGGGTTTTTTTTGGGAAATGTGAAAGTAACCGTAACCTCACTACATCCAATCGCTGTCCATGACAAGAGCCTGCCATTTGCCCACTCTCACAACCCCAGCTTTGTTCCCACGTCGCTACCCCATCGTTGCCTCACTCAAGCGAGGTCCAGTCGCAGATTCGAATCTATCACCAATTTTGTTATCTGGGCATTCACTCTGCCGGTCATCGCGTTAACGCAAACCCCCTCCCACCGCGTGCAAAGCCACACTACACACAACATCCGGTACCAGAACGGCAAGCCTCCAAGTCCAGTACATGAGTGACAAACCGGCGGTCACATTTATTTGGTAGAGCTAGCTGGAGAGGCGAAATGGTGCATTTTAAACGGTTCAGATAGTAACAATCTCCAAGGATGTCGCGCTCGTCAAAGGGCTTTGCCGATTTCTTCCCTACTGCTCCTTCAGTGCTCCAGCAAAAACGCTCCAAAGCTTCTCAGGATCGCAGAAGACATCAGTCTCCGTCCACAGGCCAGTCTTGTCCCTCAAGCGCGCTCTCCGCACCTCCTGCTCCCCCTGACGGGGAAGGCGAAGGCGACACCCTTCCCAACGGAACACCAAATGGCCATTTCAGCACCATGCCAAGCTCACTGATGCGTGAGGAGAACGAGATTGCGAACAGCGACATCGCACATGAAGTCGGCTCCACTAGCTCTACGAGCACTACATCTTCTATCTTCAGTGCTGTCAACAGGGATGCCAACATGGCACATCACGATGGACCTCACAAATCTACAAGCCTAACGCCTCTCACCAATACTGACTCCTCCCCTCGAGCAAACGGTAACAATTCGCCGTCTAAAAGGCGAATTTATGATGAGCATCTCTCAGTTGGAAACTCGGCACTATCCCCGCCCCGTGACCAGCTGGAAGGCGCGTCGATTTATCGAGGCTTGGATCCTACACGTGCCCAACTGCCACCTGCGCCGTCGGCACGGCCTGGCAAAGGAGAGGTCAAGGGATTCAAAGCCGTTTACGACCCAGATTTAGATAAAACGCTGAAGGGAAAGGAAAAGAGAAGCCGTCAGGTTCAGTTCAGTCCGTTTGGTGAGGAGGTATGTTTGATCGCAAGGGGCACTGTTATGTGTATTGTTTAGAGCTTGGGCAAGCTAATGGCATTTCTTTGTAGGAAGATGGGGCTACGCCCATAGATCCTCGATTAAGGATTTCCAACTATACCAAAGGAGCTGCAAACAAGCACAAGAACCGCCATCGAGTCGCACCCTACTCGTTAAAAGCCTACCAGTATGACAAAGAAACGTCAATTGGGCCTGGACCGCCAGTCAGAATTGTGGTGACCGGATTTGATCCTCTTACCCCAGTCAATCAGATACGTCATCTTTTCTCTAGTTTTGGAGACATAGCAGACATCACTAGTCACACCGATCCAGAAAATGGTAGCTTCCTTGGTATATGCCTTATCAAATACAAGGACAGTCGGTCGCTTCGTGGGGGACCGGCTACATCGGCAAGCGCTGCAGCAAAGAAAGCTCATTTGGATTGCAAAGACGGCCAGACTAGGGTTGGTCTCTGTCCTGTTTTTGCTGAACTTGATCGTGATGGGTCCGTGGGGCGGCGTGCGCTGGCCAAGGCCAAAGAAAGACAGCGATACAAAGAGAAAAAGGTGGAAATGCAAAAGAAGGAAACGAGCATCGAATTACCGGGGCCTCCTCCATCTGCACCAAAAGGTCCTTCTGCGAAATTTCCTGTTCGGCCAAACCTGATACCACCACTAGCACCGACGACGCCATTACCTCGATCCACAGCAATGCAACAGCCACCGTCACAATTCGAAGCTTCCAGAAAGGCTGCGGAAGCCGACTACCCAGGTTCAATAGAGGAGAAGCCCATACTGGATCAAATCAAGCGCGATCCATATATCTTCATTGCTCACTGTTATGTACCTGTCATGCCCAAGACGGTACCACATTTGAAGAAGAGACTCAAAAACGAAAACTGGGAGCAAGTGAGGTGCGACAAGACGGGCTACTATGTGATATTCGAGAACTCGAAACGAGGCGAGGAATCTGCCGTCAAATGCTACAAAGCGTATCGTTTGCGTGAATTGTTCACCTACATCATGAATATGGAATGCCATGAGTTCGGAAATCCTAATTACGAAAGAAGCCCCACCCCGGAAAGAGCCATTGCGGAGCAACGTGAGAAGGCAGAGCGGGAACGGATTCGAAAGGAGGATGAGCTGGATCTCGAGGAGGAAAAAAAGCAAAGAGCTAAAAATCTCGACCCTGTGAGCGAAGCTGCAGAAGTCCTGAGGACTGAGCTCCAAGTCAAGCTCATGCAGGATGTCCGACTCAAGCTTGCAGCACCAACTCTATATGACTTTCTGAATCCCGACCGGCATGCGGACAAAAGGCGAAGACTGAATATCACAGATCCGAACGACGGAAGAGGAAGCGGTGCCAAATTCGACATGAGCGAAACACCGCCAAACGGTACGCCAGACTCGAGAAGCGATGTCTTGTCTATTGGCCGTCGGCCCCTCGCAGCTTCGACGTTGAACGTTACTACTCTCCCCAGAATCCGGAAAGGAGTCGGTGGCAAAAGAGAGAACGTTGGCTTCACAGACGAACGGCGTAAGCAGAAAGTTCCGAAGAAGATGGCAGTCCGTGGACTTCACCATCGCTTGCCCACCTTCCGTGACGATGACGAGGATTCGGAAGACGAACTGCGTACCACCTTCACGAGAGATACCGAAGAGCGGGACAGTAGACCAGTAAGCCGGATGAGCATTGCGTCAGACATGTCTGGAAACGAGAGCACCAATCCGACACCAAAGAAACTTCGCCGGCACAGTAGAGCTTCGGCATGGAGTATCATACCTGACGAGGAAGATACTGATGATGTCACGCCAGCTCTGACCGACATAGATCAGGAGGGTTCTCGAGATGCCAGCAAAGTCCAACAAACGTCCAAAAAGAGAAAACGACTTATTCAGGACATTGCCGACAGAAAGAAGCAAAAGGAAGACGAAGAGTTGTTCGGGATTAGCACTGCTCATGCACCTTCTACGACAATAGAACCCGATTCTTCGATCACAGGTATCCAGGTCCTTGAACTGGACGGCATAGCTGACAATCCATCGAAAGATGTTAGCGAAACTCCTGACCGTGATTTCGAGAGCAGATTGGCAACATCGAAACAGACAAAAGGAAAGAAGAAGAAGACCAAGAAGCAGGTCTTCGAAGAGCGAGAAGCCCTCAAGAAGCAGCAAGCCAAGGCTGAATTTAATGAAATGATGGCAAATGCTCCGAAGACTGGGGAAATCCAGCCTGAAGCGGTGCTCCAACCTACAGAGCCTGCAATCGCTGAGAACGAATGGAGTGCAACGAAGGGGGAACCTCAGCGCACGGTTGCTGAGGATCCGAATGTGGTGCTTGACTTGGATGGATGGCAGCATACTGTCAAAGACGAGGAAGACCTCCGCTACCTGCGACAAATCCTGGCTGATCGATCTGAGGCAAGTCTGGGTTATATACACACATGGGCCTGGAAGCAAAAAGAGCTTAAGGCGCTCAATCGTGGTGGTGAAAGGGGCGTTATCAGAGCCGAAACAAACATCGAGGGTTATTATGTACCAAATGCCACAGGCTGCGCCAGGACTGAGGGGACCACGAAAATCTTGGAGTCAGAAAAGTCCAAGTACCTGCCTCATCGAATCAAGGTTCAGAAAGCTCGCGAAGAACGGGAAGCCCAAGCAAAGGATGACCCTGTTGCTGCCGCTGCGGAAGCTGTGGCATTAGCGTTAGCCAAAACCCAATCCAAGTCGTCCTCGAGGTCGAATCGTGTCAACAACCGTCGTCTCGTCGCCGACATTGCCGCCCAAAAACAGGTGCTGGCCACATCCAATGGCGAAGGTGACGCGATCCGCTTCAATCAGCTGAAAAAACGAAAGAAGCCCGTCAAGTTTGCCCGTTCTGCCATCCACAACTGGGGGCTTTATGCAATGGAGAACATTGCTGCCAATGACATGATCATCGAGTACGTCGGCGAGAAGGTCCGACAGCAAGTGGCCGACATGCGAGAGCGGCAATACTTAAAGAGCGGAATCGGCAGCAGCTACCTTTTTAGAATTGACGAGTATACCGTCATCGACGCTACAAAGCGCGGTGGCATTGCACGGTTCATCAATCACAGCTGTGACCCAAATTGCACCGCCAAGATCATCAAAGTAGAAGGCAGCAAGCGAATTGTCATCTATGCTCTCCGGGACATTGGGCAGAGTAAGTCTTCTCTTCTTCCTCTCCAAAGCTTACCCTAATTCTTGCTTAGACGAAGAACTCACATATGACTACAAATTCGAACGTGAGTGGGGCAGCGATGATCGAATACCTTGTCTTTGTGGCACTACCCGCTGCAAAGGCTTCCTCAATTAACATCTTTCTTCATATCCAACCTTCCTTCTATCTAGACATTATGTTGGTAGATATGTCTTTGGCGGTCAAGTTCCTCAGCGTTGCATTCAGCTATCATAGCGTCAAAGGCGTTTCTGAAACAGTCAGGCGGCTTCCCTTGACAATCAATCCAGAAGAGCAGGACGCTTGGGTTAGCCATTCGGAAGCGAGCGCATTGAGGTCGCCGGCAAATAATGTATACTAAGTCCATATCTGATATGATGCTCTTAGAGGGCTTGGATCACTACTAAATCCGCTGTTCATCTCGAAAAGCATATCCATTGTCCCACCTTTGCCGGAGTCTTAAACATCCTTCACTTCAGAGATCGTGCTCCATGTCAAGCAAGCAAACAGGCTCCGTAATCCATGACCTTCGAAAACCTGCCAAACGCTTCTCTCCCTTAACTGTCCCAACCCATGGATATTATCAAGCGCGCTTCAGTATTCCATCTGCCGGCCTTCTCCAGACACGCACCTTTCCCAACAGTACTTGAGATTGTCCTTGGTCGATTAAACTACAATGAATGAGCCAAGACTCTTCGCACGGATTGGCTTGACCGCTGAGAAAAAGGGACCACGCTATTGCAGGCCAAGCCGGAAATGCAGAGCAACATGACTACTATGAACGGAGAAAGCTCACCAAGATGACTCGGCAACAGAAAATTAGCAATACCCTCCTTTATTCTGTACTCATGCCCACAATTGCCGCACACCATCTTACCCTCGCGAACTTCGGTCTCGAGGAGAAGGGTGTGCAGGTCGCGCATTACTTTCTCGTGGGAAGCTTCGTTTTCGGAGGTCGCGTTGACGGTATTCGAAGGTGCAAGATGCGCTGTGGTAGCGGAGCTTATTGGCTTTTCAATGGGAACGGTAGTGAAACCGAGCTAAAGATGAGAAGCCGTGAGTGGTGAGCTGCTCCCTGAATATTCATACGAGCTTCAGGAGCAGAAAGGGACGGTTGAATAAGACGTTGTGATTATGGAAAGGGGGATAGGACATAGTCGTGGTGGAGAACCCTATTCATTGGATATATTTTTGCAAGAGGACAAAGGCAGACAGATATACGAGGGGCTCGCACGCGACACATACCTCTTTGGCTGTAATTTTGAACGCTTCCCAGTCTACCCTAGGAAGAAGATTCGATAGGAAAAAAGGATTGTACTCAATGTCCGACTGCTCAAGCTCGGCGTCTTTGAAATGGAGGGGAAAAGAAAGGGGAGAAGTCTTGCATGCTTTGACGGCACAGGTCAGGAAGTTTACTGTCAGAATCTTCATGTCTGACTTCCTGTACTCCCCCAAAATCAAGGCAGATACAATGTCGTCTAGTCGGGTTGTTCTTGAGAGGATGACTTTCTGGGGAAACCTTCGATCCTGTCCACGAGTTGGGCGGACTTGGCAACTGAACCAAGATACTTTGCTTCACTCCCCCTTTATATACCATCTTATTCTGAACTTCTTCTGCCATCTCATCTATTCGTATCTATGTCTCCTCTCTTGACACCGTATCAATGACCTATCAGATCATACTACACTCTCATTCACGCTACTAGCTCCTTTTCGCTAGTCTCAACCCCTCAAGGATTCTATGAATGGTCTCAACAATCCATCCAACTCTCTCTTTCCCTGCTTCCACAGTAGCCAGCTGCACAGAACTCTACCCCCCACACCCGCCACGTAACTTCCTTCTCTTCTCATCATTTGTCCTGCTGATGCCTTGAGAGCGCCGCTCACTATACTTTCTGCCGATGAATACAGATTACTTACGCGGTGGACACTTTTAAGCCTCTCCTTGAGATCTTCAGCTTCCATGGTCCTTTGCTATATATACATCATTCGGCATTTGCGCCACGTAGTCTAGCAAAGAGCACTGGGAGCTCACCCAGCCCCTATCAGAGCAGAACAGGAAACCGTTGGTTGCGTAGGGCTGGAATCGGCGAGCGTTGGCGGCGGAGCGCGAAGATGCTCGTGAGATCCTGGTGCGAGAGCTGCAGTAGTTTAAGTCAGCCATGGTGCAGATACTTTCAATCGTCTGAAACAGGTCCGCTCACCTGCTGGGCTGAGGCGCACTCTGTCGGTGATCGATGAAAAGCTGAACCTGTCTGTTAGGGAAATCGGAGTAGCGCTACACTGAGCCCCATCGGATGCTGGCTCCACGTGGCGCTCTTCTGCTCTTATGGACTGGCTGTTTCGCCGAGACGAGTATAAATCACAAGAACTGTACTTCGGCAAGTTGTCTCTGACAGCACGGAATTGAAAGTGTGCGTATTCTGATGTGCTAAGTTATGAGATACTCAAGGGGCTATCCATGCGTTCGAGAAGGCTTCGGGGGGGACGAGAGAAACATGCCTTGACGCCGGAATTTGAGCTCAAGTTCTCTGGGAAGGCCAATCTAGGAGGATCGAAAGCTTTTCCTGACGCAGAGGTCTGGGCTGCGACCACACAGTTTCTAGGAGTGTCTCTTATATCCTGCGATTGGTCTTGGTCTGACTTGTCGGTCATGTGAGCAACAATGTACTTGCAATATCGATGCGTAATCAAGCAACTTCTGAGAAGAGAGGGGGTCGCTGGATAAGGAGGAAAGGGATTTGAGGAAACAAAAGCACTGGTAAAAAAGCCGTAGTATGTGACCGCCTTCTAGAACTCACACTCCTTTTGGTATTCAGAGGGTTCTAGAACAGAGAAAAATTATCCTTTTTACTTTGATCTCGGCTGACGTGATCCCTTCACACACTTCAACTGCCATTGACTGAGGGATTCTTTCAATGTCAATGCAAAGCGCCCTGGAGAGTACTTGTATGCTTTTTCGAATAGTTTCCAAGCCCTCATCTCATGTGGACCATATGACCACTCGTCCATCAACACCGCTGGCTGCGAACCATTAGTATGTGAGCGTCCTTCCTGACCCCCAACTACCATTGATTACTCACAGCTGAACTTCTTGACAATTCCGCCAGCTTCATCATAATTTCTGATTGTTGCAATGGTGTTCTGGTGCACTGTCTTTAGCTGGGTATCATCCTTGCTCTTCCCTTTCAGATCCATTTGCCTAAACATGTTCAGAGCAGATTCGTCACGCATTTCTCCCAGTCCAGGCCTGCCCTTCGACTCCATGGAGCCTACAATCTGCCAGCCTTGCTCGTTACCCCGCAGTCTGTATGCTTCGCAGTCCTCCTCATTGTCAGCGGCAAGCTCCTATGGGCATGAAGGTTACTTACATATCCAGCAGCAATGATCTCGCTCTCTCCATTCCAGATCAGGCTCAGGAAGGGCAGAAGTTGCGTGCCAAGGCTGACTACAGCGTTGGGAGGCTCGTCAGGACCGCTTGGATAGACCACAGTGATACTACTATCATGTGCAGTGTACGCCAGAGCGTTGCCGCTTGGCGAAAAAGCACAGCCGTGAACCCAACCCGCTGAGTTGTTTAAGAACTCTCCGCACACAGTGTTGAAGGGCAGTCTTTCGCCCCAGACGCTACTCTCCGGTCTAGCGTCAACCCCCTTGATGAAGCTCGAGAACACTCTTGCATGCGCATCTGTAGATCCCGCCGCCAAAAGGACCGAATTGGGGTGCCATGCCACAGTCGTGATGGTGCTTCGTATGGGCTTCTTCAAATGCTTCGACACCCACCAATCGTTCTCTTCCTCAAAGTAACAGACTGCAATGACGCGGGCACCAGAGCCAACTGCAAACTTTTTCTCCGACGGAGACCACCGGACAAATGTAGCTGCGCGGTTGATGCGGAGCAGTACGAGCGTAGGCTTCCAGCCCGAAGGTGATGGTTCCCAGACGTATGCATTGCGATCTGGGGGTCCCCAAATCAATCTCTTCCCTAGAACCTTTGAGCTCTCCCTGAGACACACCTTGGGAGCAAGTGACGATTCGCCCAGTACTCGGGGCAATGTCGACACTTGTTACAGTCTTGTCGTGTCCCTTGAGCTCATCTTGCAAGGTGAAACTGTTCCCCAACCTGCTGTAGAGCTCAACGTTGTTGTCTCTGGCCACAGCTAATGTCTGCCTGTCTGCGGAGAAGGAATGATCAATGATTGGGTGATGGAAAAGGTGATGAACGTCGGGTGAAGCCATTGCAGATGCTGGGCGATAGGAGTAGCTCTCTACTATCGCCGTTGTCGGGTGAGTAGACGAGTGGTCAAGGTCTGTCTTTAATGGAAATGTATCTATCATATGGAGTGTGGGGGGGTGCCAAGTGCGGGCTAAGATATGGAAAATGTACTAGTACTAGTACCCCGAAATCACCCCTCATTTAGGTACCTACTTATTCGGCAAAAGACTTCAATGCCCGCACCCGCAGCTGAAAAGACTCGGATACCAAAGCCACCCGCATATACCTTACGGGCGTGCCCTAGACTGCGCACACCGTATTGAAATAATATTGTTTCTGTAAATCAATACAATCGTAACTTAACAGAATTCTTTTTTTATAATAATTATGATATTATCATTTCGAGCGTATCGTTAATGTTCAAAATACGATATAATTTTATAATTAATTTTAAATTAATGTAATTGCAAAATAGTGTTATTACGTAATAAAATATAAAAAGTTTTAAAAAATCGTTTCGTCGATAAAGTTTAAAGCATAATTAAATAATTATTAATATAAATTAAAATAATCTTAAATGAAAAGAAAATATATATATAAAAAAACATTTATATAAAAATAAATGTCTTTATTAAAACACGTTAAACTTTATCGAATAATGTTAAAAAAATGTGATATTAAAGAAAAGTTGATTTTATTAAAAATATAAAATACGCTTATAATATTATCTTTTCTTTTAAAAAGCGATGTTTCAGCGCTATAAAAATTAAAAATGTTCGTTTATAATTTATTTTAAATCTTTATAACTTATAATCGATAATTAATATAATTAAAAAAAACTATCGAAATAACATTTATAATAATAACGATATTATATTTTAAGATAATAGTTAATAATAACGTTAATATTATAATATTTTACTAATATAAACATTTAAAAATAACGTAATTCGATTAAAAATTAATATTATAATCGTCGTTAAAGCATTTAATATACGATATTAATTTAATATTTATATTTTAACGAAAAAAAATCGCAGAAATTAAGCGATATAATTTAATAAAATCTTTTGAATCGAATTAAATTATAAACGTTAAATTTTATTTAAACGTCGTATATATTTTAATAATGTTTTACGAAGTTTTTTTTTATAAAATGTTATTTATGTAATATCGAATAACGTTAACAATAACGACGACGAGATGTTAAAATAACGTTAAAGAGTTTTTTAAGACTTTATAATATGAATAAAGAGAATAACGCGTTCGTTTAAATCTTAAATCGTATATTATCGTCGTCGATCAATATCGATTTTTGAAAAAACGTGAAAATGCATTTTTACGATAATAGTTAAATTGAAAATATTTATATTATTGCTTAATATAATAATAATAACATAAAAAAGAAAAAAGAAAAATTGAACAATAAACTTTTTTTATAAATTAATCGTTAATTTAATCGAATAATGCGTAATCTTTTCATCGTAATTTATTTAAATATTATTTATAAAAATCTTTTATTATATTTTTTGCATTATCGAATTCGTTTTTATTAATATTATATTAATTAAAAATTTTGTTAACATTTTTTCATTTAATTTTATAATTTTTTGAAATTTAATATATTGTTAATTTTTAATTTTTTTTTATCTTTTACGATAATAATTTTAAAAAAAGAGTTTTTTTAATTAAATAATAAAGAATAATAATAAATATATATCACTTTTCGATAAATGTATATTATTTTTTGATATATATATATTCTTATTTATTTTATATATCTTTATCGACGTATAATTCTTTTTGAAATTTTCAAAAAAAGTAAAATATGTAATTAAATAAATTTTCGTAAAAATTAAAAACTGTGATGCAATAATTAAAAAATAAATTTATAATTTCATTTAATTGAAAAACTTAATTAATTATAATTTATAGCGGCGTTAAAATCGATATTAATATTTAATTACGTCGTACGTTTTAATAAACGCGTAAATATTATATAGAAATTTTCTTAAAATATAGAAATTTTCGAAGTATTTATTATGATACTCGTCGAATTAACGTTACGACGTATTAAAAAAAATGTTATTCGTTAATTAATTCATTATTTTAATTAAACGTCGCAATGTCTTTTCTTTTTTTAAATAATTATGTAAATAAATAAGTAAGTAAACAAATAAACAAAATATTATCGCGATAATATTTTATTTACTTATTTATTTACTTACTTATTTATATCGTCGTAATAATAAATAAATAAATATAAATAATCGAATTTGCGAAAAACAAAATAAAAAACGAAGTTAAAAACGAAGCGAAAATGATTTATTTTTTTAATATAAAGTTAAAATTTAATAATGGCGATATCGATAAATAAAAATATATCGCATAACGTCGAAATTTTTTATAAATATATAAAACGTATAATAAGACGTTTTTAAATATAAAAAAATTTACGTTATCATTATAAACGATTTAATTAAATATCGTTTAATTATTTTATATATAATTATTTAAATAAATATTAAAATAACGAAATTTGTGAAAAAAAATTGCGAAAAACAAAGCGAAAAGCGAAACGAAGATAATTTATTTTTTTAATATAAAGTTAAAATTTGATGACGATGATATTAATAAATAAAAATATATCGTATAACGTCGAATTTTTTTATAAATATATAAAATACAAAATACGACGTTTTTGAATATAAAAAGATTTACGTCGTTATTATAAATAACTTAATCGAATATCGCTTAATTATTTTATATATAATTATTTAAACAATATTATAATATTAAAAATTAAATAATTTAAAAGTTTTTATAAATAAAAAATAATAATAAAACGAATAATATATTAAATAAAATTCGATAATTAAAAAAAAACTTTTATGCGCTCGTATATGTGCGCAAATAATCGATATAAAATTTCGTATTAAAAAAATATTAAAAAATATTAAACTCAAATCTCAACATTAAATAATGTAGTTTTTATTAAAGAATGTTGAAAATTGAATAATTATTACGAATTTCTTTATCGAATTCTCGATTAAATTTAGCGTTTTAACATTGCGAAGTTTTCTTTTTTTGCAAATTATCTATGTTCATAAATTCTTTAATACACATTATATATATATATTATAAATATATAATTTAAATTTTATTCTTTAACAATTAATAATAATATTTAATTTAAATATTCTTTCGAATCGTTTATATCGTCGTTTAACTCGTAATTATTATATATTAATAATTAGCTTTCACGCTTTCGCTACGCAGCTAAATTATTATAATTTACGCATTATATATTATCGTTAATTCTTTTAATAAATTATTTAATACTCATATTATGATTTCATTAATTAATTAAAAGTTTTATAATAAAATTTTAATAAATCGTTAAATTATAATCGAATTAAAAGAAAAAGAAAATAGCGAAGAAAATAACGAAAAGCTAATTAACATTATTATTAATTAACAAATTAATATATTATTATTACTTTTAATTCTTTCAGAATTCTCAGAGTAATAAATATATAATATAATGAATTTATTTTAAAACATGTTATATACGACGTTATAGCAATTTCTTTCTTTATAATCGATTTTAACATCGCGAGATTAAACGATTTCAATAATTTCGCTCTTTATTATCGAAAAATCAAACATCTTTTTTTTAAAAAACTCGCCTTTATATACAATTTCACGTTTATTACGAATTGAAAAAGTAAAATATTTTAATTCGAAGTATTAGTTAAAATAGAAAACTATAGTATATAATTCGATTATTAATATTAATAAATACGTTTATTATCGTAACGTTTATATCTTTATCGATAAACTTGAAAAATTTAATTACTCAATATAACGTTAAACATATAATTTTTACGTGTTTTCGTAACTTCGCATTAATGTGATATTTAATAAAGTTAATCGAATTGAAACGAGATTTTTTGCGAGACACGAATTTAAATCGATAATACATTACATTAATTAATCGATTTAAAACGAAAACATTAATAACATTATCGCAATTAATAAAATAAATATATTTATTAATAAATATAAAGTTTATTTCTTTTCAAGTATTTATTTAATAAATGCTTTATTTAATTAAATTCATCGAATTTCATTTTATATATAATCAGTTAACATTATTGTGAAATTAATTCAATATTAATTTACGTCGCGATATATCAAAGTCACGTTTTATTATTACGTTACGTTAATTTCTCGAATAAATAAATAATAAAACACTCATTTAAATAAAATTAATTTAGAGATAATAACGTTTATAATAAAATAAGTTTACTTTTCACGATTTTACATTAATTTATTATGCAAATAAATAAAAAAAACGTTTTATCGCAATAATAAAATCGATATATAACGTTTGAAAATCGCAAAAATTAAGCATATTTCGCGAAAAGTGAGTACGAGAATAATTAGAAATAAAAGAATTAATTTTATAAAATTAATATACGATTCGACGAAATCTCGAATATTGCATATTTGAACGAATTAAATTTATTTAATATTTTTTAAAAGTTATATTAAAATTTTCTTTTTTTATATGATTTCGAATTTGCTTAAAAATTTATTATTTAATAATTATAATATTATATCGATTTAAAATACGCACTTTCGCTAATTATAAATATATATTATCGTCGATTATAATTAATTATTTAATTTATATTATAATCGTCGACGATGAAAACGTCGTTATTTTCGTTTTTTGTGAGCATTTATTACGAATTTCTTTATCGAATTCTCGATTAAATTTAGCGTCTTAACACTGCGAAGTCTTTTTTCTTTATAAGTTACTTATATTTATAAATTTCTTAATATATATTACACACACACACTATAAATATATAATTTAAATTTTATTTTTTGATAATAATTTTTCTTTTCATTTTAAAAAAATTTAACAAAATTTCTTTATATAAAATTATAAAAAAAAATTAAGCGACAATAAAGCTTTATAATTGCACTTTTTATATAAAACGTATTAAACGATTAAATTGTATTAAAAATATATAATTAAACGATTTATTAATAAATTTTTATACGCGAGATTTATTTAAAAAAGTAATATAATAAAGTGTAAATAAATTTATAATGTAACTTAACTCTATTTTTTATTAATTTATATTATTTACAATAACTTTAATTTAAATAATGTTAAGTAAATAATAAAAAAAGTTTATAATTAATTAATAAAAGATCGAAAAAATGAAAATATAATTTAATATAAAATAAATCGATTAAAATATAAAAAATGTAAAAAGAAAAAAGCACGAGCATTAAAATTTTAAAAAATTATAAAAATTATTATATTCAAATATTAATCAAATTATATATTAATATTATACGTGAAAAAAATTAAATAATGTTTTAACATTTTATTATTAAATAAATGTTGAATTTTTTTATTTACGTTTATTATGCGATCGTGTAAAATATTCTCTTATTTCTTTTATAATTCTTTTTTCTATTATAATCTCTTATTATCGTAATCGCTCGATTAAAGATTTTATTAAAATTATTATTATAAATTAAGCTTTTTTTATAATTAAAGTTTATATAATAATTAAAAAAAATAATGCAATTATTAATTCAACGAAATTTTTTATAAACATTTTATATTTAAAATTTATATTTTATTTAATAATTAAACATTAATTTTAATGTGTGATTTAATAAATTCAATTTTTTTTTAATAAAGTTATATATTTATTAATTATAAAAACGTTTTGCGATGCTTTTAAATCGATTATGTTTTTTAAATAATTCGTTAGTAAAATTATCAAATTAAAAAGATTTAAATATATCGTTTTAATTAATAATATAATAAAATTGTTTTTTTGTTAAATTTATAAAATATCTTTTAAATTTAAATTCTTTATTATTTAATTGAATCTTTTTTAATAATATCAAAATTTCTTTATATGTTGTGTATATAATCGTTAAAAAACTTTTATAATAAATTCGTAATATCGATTTTCGAATTGAATTAATATTAACGCTTTTCAAATTGAAAATCTTTTAATATAATTTATTTAATTATTATATCAAACGTAACATTATCGTTTTTCAAATCGTTTTTTAAATCGTTTTTAAGCGCATACGTAAACTTAATTATTTTAAAAAATACGCGCTTAAAATCGAATTTTGAAATATAATCAAAATTAAAGTTTTGAAATTTCGAAGATTTTAAAAAATTTAAAAATTTAAAAATTTAAATTAATGAAATTATATAATTTCTTTTTCGATTTTTTCGTTATTTTTTTTTTAAAACTTGCGCAATTTTATTATTTCACGCATTTAAAATAATTTTTATTCGCTTATATTATAATAATTTTCGTTATATAAATTTTTGAAACGCAAGTTTCGTTCGTATAAAATTTTTATAAAAGTTAACGAATTTATCTTTTATATAAGCGATAATCGATTTATATATAATAAATAATAAATTAATTAATTATTAAAAATCTTTTATTTTAATAAAATTATTTCGTTTATAAAAGTTAATTAACTTTTTATATCGTTAATAAAAATATATATTTAAATTTAAATTATTTTAACGTCTTTTATTATTCTCGTTTATATTTTATAATAATAAAAATTTTTAAATATAATAAAAAAAGTTTTAATATAAATTTTTTAACTTCTTTTTAGCGATTTTTTTATATTAATTTAATATTTAACGTAAAGTAAAAAATATTATATAAATAATAATATCGCGTAATATAAATTTATAAAGCTTTATTAATAACGTAGTTTTTTTATTTTCAATATTATTAATATAATTGTTTCGCTAAATGAAAAAAGCTTTATAATATTTATAATAATAATTTAAAAATCTTTTATTTAAATTTAATTCACGATTAATTAAAAATAAAAATAAAAGATCTTTTATTAATTAAAAATTTAAACTCTCTTTTTAAAATCGTATTATAATTTTCTTTTTCGAAATAATAATGTTTTAAAAATATAACTTTTTATTAATATAACATTAAATAAATTTAATTTAAAATGAAATAAATTTACATTTTTATTAAATAAATGCAAATTACGAAATTATAATAATTATAAATCTTTTAAAAAAAATTCATTTAATTTTAAAGATAATTATAATAATTACGTATATTATTCGAAATTAATAAGCGTAAAATTTAATTCAAGTTTTTTTAATATAAAAACGCGATTTGTAAATAATAATAACGTTTTTATTAATATATTAAACATATAATATATGCTCAAAATTTAAAAAAATTATATTATAAACATTAATTAAAGTCTTTTCGCGATTAATGATATTAACGATTAAATTACGAATGTTTAATTTAATGCACATATTTCGATATTGCTATAACGTTTAAAAATAATTCTCGAAATACTTCGCAATTAAAAAATAAAAGATTATATAAATTATTTCTTTTCACGCGTTTATACTCATAATAATTAATAATAATAAAAAATTATTTATTTTATAAATTATGTTTATAATAATTATCTTTCAATTTTTTTTTAATATTTTATAATAAGATTTTCGCGAAAAGAAGAAATATGTAATTCGATTGTTCGAATTTTTTCGAAATTTAATATATTATTCATTTAATGCGTATAATTATTTAAATAAAATTTATATTAACGTAAAAGATTTTAATTTTTAACGACGAATTTTGATTTTCGCATTATAAATATTTTGAGACTTTTAAATAAAATTCTTTTTATTCACATTTTGATATAAATTATAAAATATATCATTTAAAATAGCACGATTAATCGTTTAATTCGTAATTAAATTTATTATTTAATTAATTAACATAATTATACGATGAATTATATAAATTATTCGCTTTTCAAAAAAATTATTATAAAACACGTTTTTAATCGTTAAATTTTACATATTTTTCTTTTTATCGAATTTTAAAATATATTAAAATAAACATTTATTAAAACGTGAGATTTTAAGTTTTCTTTTTTAATTTATAATATTATAAGTTTTATCTTTACGAATATAACGTAATTAAACTTTATGCTATTTTTTCTTCTAAATCTTTTTAAAGCGTTTTTGACGATATTATAATTTTCTTTTTTGACTTATTTTTAAATTAATGAGAGAGAAAAAGTGTGATCGAATATAATTAAACTTAAAAACGACGATAAAAAGTTTATAACGATTTAATAAACAATCTAATTTGATAAAACGATAAATTTGAATTTGTTAAAATAAATTGCGCGGCGAAGTAAAAAGCATATTAATAAATTCATTTAAATTAATAAATAATCGTTATAAATGTGAGTTACGTCGAGAATTTACTCTCGAAATTTTAACGTTTATAATTTTATTCATTTGATTACTTTATATTTATATAATCGAAAAAGAAATATATATGTATTAAAAAGTAATATACATTTATCGAAAAGTAATATATATTTATTATCATCTATAATAAATTAATAAGAATGAAATTTAAAAATTTAAAATAGAAAACGTTATAAAGTTTTATAATTATCACGATAAGCATATAGAATATTAAGTTATTTACTTGATAAAATACGTGATCTGGCGAGATATTTACTTTGCTACTTAAATTTATCTGTCAAAAAAATATCTTAGCAAAATTCTTAACTCAGTATAATAAATAATCAGATTTTTAAATAATAAAAATTAAGCTTTATATATCACATAATGCATATATGCTTTTATTATAATAATTATCATAATAACATAATAATAACACTCGATTAATGTTATTTGATTATTAATCGATTCAAAAGATCCTCCGTTATTGTTTGAAAATCGTCGACTTTCAAATCATCGAGTTTCATTTTATCAACTTTCGCTTGTTTATTGCTTTTTAAATATCGTTAAATTAACTCTCTCATTACTTTTCGAAAGTTTTATTAAAATCGATTATCAAATTTATTAATTTATTATTGTTATCGAAAAAGTTCATTTTTATGAGATTTCAAAACTCGTCGAATATATCATCGATTATATAATCAAGAATTATTTCAGATTTCAATTTTAATAAACATCGATAGCGAAAGCATTCAAAACTTTTTCGATAGAATTATCAGAATTTTCATTCATTTGATTGACGGATTCTTTCATTTTTCGAAGAGTAATTAGAGCATTTGATGATAAAATTTACGATTTCCGATAGTAATTTAATCTTATTTAATATTTTAAGAGATATAATCCTTTTTTCATTGGAAATATTTCTTTAAAATCGGGAATCTTAAATCTTTTTTCGAATTTTACATCGATGACAAGCTTTCGATAATCTTTTAAATCGATATTCGTAATTTTATCGAAAAAAGATATCATAATCAATCAAATGACTTTTCAAAAATTTCGTGATTTCATCACCCAAATTGTTCAAATAATCGTTTATAATTTTTAGTTTTTTATTGATTAATAAAAATCTTTAAAATCGATAGATTTTTTCGATGTCGACGGCGAAGTAAATGATAATAACAATGATAACGATAATGATAGATGAAATATCGTCGATCTCGAATTCTTCGATTTTTATTTCGATAAGTTTTATGAGAAAGGCGAAGTCGTTTTAATCGAAAAGGACATTTATTATCGAAGCTCGATATTATTTGTCGAAAGAATTCGAGATTTCGTTATCGTTAAAAGATCGATAATCGTGCGAAGTAATTTAAATATTGCTTTAAAAGGATTTGTCTTAATTTGATATATGATAAAACTTTTTAATTTCGAGCGAATTAAATTATGTGTCGACGAAAACGAAGTTTAAGAATAATGCTTAGCAATTATTAAGAAATTCAAAGAATTTATAAACGTGACCCTTTATCATTTTATTTTCGAGAAATACACAATTCACGACGTCAAGATTCGTCGAAAATTTGTTATTTACGTTTAAGTTATTTTACGTCACGTTAAATCGACAAATATCGATAACGTGCAAAATTAATTAACATTTATTTATTAAGGCATTGTCGTAAAGTTACGAGTCTTTATAAATTCATTTTTTTTTACGATTATTATTGTTTCCTTTATTCAAATTCTGAAATTGAAAAAAAATATTTGATTCGAAATGAATTTTCGTCAAGTATTCAATTAAGATCAAGCACGTTTTTAAAAAAATCGTCAAAATTAACCTCAGCAATTTCAAATAAATGAATATCGAAATTCTTTTCTTAACAATTCACAGCCTCGATTATATTAATTATTTCAAGGTTAATAATAACAATAGCAATAATAACAATAAACTTTTAAACAACGAGGCGGTTATCAGGCATTTTCTTATTATTCTTTTAACGTTCAAAATGCTTATTCAAATTCACAATAAATATACGATCAATTTGATTAGACGAATTTTTAAGAAAATTTTCAAGGTTAACGATTTATTTAATTCTTTTCGTCTCGATAATTATTGCAATTTATGTCGTCATCAAACACGTTCGTTTTAATAACGTTAAATCGTTTATAATAAACAAAAGCTCTCGAAAATTAATTTCGAGGATTTTCAAAAAGAAACGATAAAAATTTTAATTTCAATCGATAGTCTTAACAATAATCAAACTTTTAGTCTCATTAATCGTAAAAAGCTACGATATATCAAGTTTCGATGATTGACGAGTCATATTTTAAAAATTATCAAAATCTTGAAAATGCTTTCGAGATTTAAGAGAATATTTCAGAATTTGAGTATATCGATTAAAATGAGAATGAAAATGAGGTTTATTTCGACGATGATCGATTTTCAAGCATATATAATCAGCACTTTATAAAATTTGTGAGAATCGAGATTTTTTATCGTAATTGTGACGAGTCTTTTTCTTTTAAGTCAAAATTTTATAAACATTTACGTGAGAAATGTGTTATAAAGAAACTCAGTTTCATCGCAACGAAATTGCTTATTAATTTTAAAAAATCGAAATCTTATTTCGTTATCGTCGAAATTTCTCGAATAATGAAGTTTATTGTCTTTATTTTTAATTAAGATTTTGAATTTGATTTTAGAAATTGAAATTATGTTATAACAAAAATTAAATTTATCAAAATCGGTATAAATGATAATGTGTGTTTTAACATTAATTGTGATGTCTTTTTAATTAATCGTTTTTAATTGACGAGTCTTTTGTTCGAGGTCAAAATTTTTAAAATAATTTCTTTATTAAGAATTCGAGGAGTTGAAAGTTTTTAATATGAAACGTTAAAATATCTCGTGATCTCGTGTTATTTTTCAGAAATCGATAATTAAGAAAATGCAGTTTTTGCGTGTACTCGATGAGAAATTCACGTAATCGATAAATTATGTGTTAATATGTTGATTAAAAACGATTTTATTGATTTAAAAGAAAATTTTATTGATATTATTAATCAAAAAGTTTATATTAAAAGTTATAAAATTTTGATTATAATTATCGCTCGTTAGCGCGAATAATACGTTCGAAGAAAAATTCAAATTTTTTCGACGACGATAATTTCGTTTTATAATGAGAGGTTCGTATTAATCAAAACGTTTACGCTTTTTTTATTTGATGATCGTGATTATATATTCGAGCTTATTATTTAAATAAATTTAATTCTTTTTACATATATAATAAATAATAAAATGATTGAAATTCTCGTTAAAAATGATTTTGATCATTAAGTAAAAACATTACGAAAACTTCGTTTAAACGTCGTTATAAAAATTGATTATAAAAATTGTTTTTAAATTGATTTTAATTCGAAATACGCTTTCATAGCCTCATCGAAAAAATTTAAATAATTAAAAAAAACATTTGCAATCGCGATTATAATTGTTTTTTTTCGCAAATATTCCGCGAAGTATTTCGAAAATTATCAATTTCGTGAATTTAATGCATTCATTTTTCAATATAACTCTTAATTTTTTTAATAATTCAATCCTCGATATAAAGAAAGAAATATTATTAAACGAAATAATTATTTACGAAGATAACATTATTAAAAAATCTCTTATTAATTTCGTTAAAGAATTTTTTATTTTATAAATTGACGAAGGATTCGTCGATATATTCGAGAATAAATGAATGAAACTTTCGTTGAAAAGTGATTAAGAAAATCGTTTGAGAAGTAATAAAGGAAAAGTTAAAATTTATTTCTTGAAATTGCGCGATAGGGAAATCGTTGATAAAACTTTTAATGAATTTCATAAATAAGGTCGCTTAAAGTGAATTTCTCAATCGACGTTTTTTAATTATTTCGTTTTTATTGTTTAAAAGGATCTTTCTGATAAGAGGAAAGAAAAATCGATTATTGATATTCGAGAATTAAATGACCTTTTGATTTGAGACGCATATTCGATATCATTATAATTAAATATGATTATTAAATTGCGAAAATGCTCGCATATCTCAATGTTGAATATATTCTCATTTTTTTATTAATGAAAAGTTCATTTAAAATATCGATATTTGTAAATCGTAATCAATTATCGTAATTAAAAAAACATTTTTGATTTTAATAATGAGAAATATGAATTCAATTTTTTACATGTAAAGATAAATTGATAAAAATTTTCGAGATATTAAAAACTTTATTTAAATATATGTTAATAATATTATATGCGATTCAATCTTTTTAATTAAATATTTATTTTATTTTCGTTAATTATTTATTTTACTCGTCAAATTCAATGTCTTTTTAAATTCAAAAAAAACATTTTTAAAATTTCTCGACGTGAATCTTCTTAATTAAAAAGTGAATTCGTTTAATCTGACAACTTTCGAAGAAAAGTTAAAAACCATCAATTTATTTCGAGATTCATAAACGCTTGACGACTTGAAACATTATTTGAGATTTATCGAATATCTTTGATAATATGTTCATTTCTATGCTCAACTTGTTAAATTTTTATAAAATTTAAAAATCATTTTATTAAAGAAGACGTCAACGAAAAGAAATTCACGTAAGATTTATATATTCAAGATTGCGTTATCGAAAATATTCCTTATTAAATAAATTTTTTTCGAAAAATTATAAAAAGCGCTCTTTAAAGCATATATTTTGATACATTTTAATTTTTTTTAAATTCTTTAAATAAATCTTGATGCCTTTAAAGAATTCGAATTTGATATCGTGATTTTTTATATCAAAAACAATAAGAAAATCGAGCACGATAAATAACCTTTTCGTATTAATATAAAATCAATATTTTTTTGTCGAGACTTCTCATTTTCGTCGAGAAAAATTATTGATTAATAAAACTTGAAATCGTCGAATTCGTATGAGTTTTCAAGAAAATAAAATATATGATAAAATCTTCTCAGTATTCGATAATGATTTAAATCGATTATTTAATTATTCTCGATATTATGAAATAAAATTTCATCGTCTTTATCACATCGATTATAAAAATAAATATAAGATTTATAAAAACTTCTCAATTTTTTCGTTAATTCAATTTAAAAGTCAAATATAAGTTTAAAAAGAAATATATTATTTTAAATATATTGTTTCGTTTAACAAATGTTAATTAAGAACAAAAATGTTTTATTTTATAATATTCGAAATTAGACGTCTTATTCGTTTGCACGCTTGTAAAAATGTTCGATAATTTTCGATATCGTTTTATAAAAGAATATAAAAATAATTTATAATATTCACGTTTATAGCGTCAAATCGATAAAAATGAGAAATTCGACGAAAACGTTATTATATTTTCATTTGTTCGAGGGCAAGCAGAGTGAAATTCGGAAAATTCTTTTAATTCGTATCCGCTTTTTTTCACTTCGTTAAGTTCGAATCCGCTTTTCGAGCCGCTTCTCGAGGCTTTTTCGAAAAAAACTTTCAATTCTTTATCAAAAAGTTCGAACTCGTTTTCGGAAAAAACTTTTCAAAACGATTTAATTTATCATATTAATAAAATCATAAATTATGAACGATTTTATATTTTCTCATTATTGATTAAAGAAATCTTACATTTAACGCATGAAAACGATTATTCGAGATTTTAAAAATGTTATAAAATTATATCAACATCTTAATATATTCGAGACTTCTTTAATTAATTATGAGAATTTATTTATTATTATTCAGATTGTCAAGTTTTTTAAATGAGACGTTATTAATTTTATGAGTCGCTCTCTTCAATAAAGTCGTCTTTTATATTATTTTACACGTTAATTCTTAATTTTATTTTCGCATTATCGACTTTTAAGAGAGATGTTTATGATACGATTTTATTAATTATTAATAAATTTATTAAGCGAGTTATCGACATTTTAGGAAAATTTATTTGAAATATAATTTAATGAATTGAAGCATTAATCGATCGATTGAAATTATTCGATTGAGAAATTTTCAAGATAATCATTTTCGATAAAGATCGTAAATTTCTTTTCGAATTTTGGCAAGTTATTTTTCAACGTTTAGGGATTTTATTATTATATTTTATTGTTTATTATTTTCAAAGTAATGATAACAACGAGAGAATTAATTAGATTATGAAAATCGTAATGCGTTTTTATATTCACACGTTGAAAGATTCTTTTATGTGATCGAAGATTTTTTCTCGTTTTTAAGCGCTTTTGAATAATTTCGTTTTCGCAATTATCGAAAAAACGTTTAACGAAATAACATATGATTTCATTTCGAACATTATTTTGAATTTACTTAATATTATTAATTCGTTAAAGTTTTTACATATTCGAATCTCGATGAAAGACGTTATTTTCTTCGTTAATATTAATGTTAAATATCATTATGATAAACATTATTAGTCAATGTTTTTAGAAATTAACGATTCGACTTTTTTACGACTTTATAAAAGTTATAATATCTCGACGAATCTTGAAATTATTAAAAAGTTATCGTAGCAGTATATTGATTTTTTTAAAGTTATAAAAAAAGTCGATAAGTTTGTTTATCGTTTGAAAGTTTTTGAAGATTGATAAATGTATTCAGTCTTTATTATATAATAATTAAAATCGATTTCGTTGAAAATGAACTCGTTCGATCGTTTAAATTTTTAATTTTTTTTTTTAATCTTTGTGAAAGGCGATATCGAGCTTTTCAAGTCGTATAAGATCGATTATATTTTTAATAAAAAAATTATACGAAAAGAATGCGAAATAGTTATAAAATATCTTATTAAATGAAAAGAATATAATTTTAAGTATAATAAATAATATAATGTTAAGACATTAAGAAATGTTGAGAATTTAATTAAAAAATATAAAAACGAATTATTACGTATTCACGCTTTTCAAATAACATCGAAATAAACGCCGACGTTTAAACATTAGAAATAAACGTCGACTTTTAAATAGCAGAAAGAAACTCTTCGACCTCGGCAAAGAAAATAAGAAATTTCTCGATAATCGTTTTTAGAAATATTAATTCAGGTTCTTGCGAGAATTACGTTGCGAAGAAATCGAAGAATTATCGACGTCTCATTTGTTGAAGCGGAAGTTCGAGATTGAGGATTGAAGAAAGCATTTTTTTGAAGTATTTTACGAATTCCTTTATTTAAATTTTAAGTATTCGATTATAATAAAATCGCTATATTTTTCTTTTCGTCGACGAGATATTATTATAATAAATATATAAAATGTTAAATTATTTGCTTAATAAAATACGTGATTTGACGAAATATTTATTTTATTATTTAGATTTATTTGTTAAAAAAGTATTTTAGTAAGATTTTTAACTCAGTATAATAAATAGTTAAATTTTTAAATAATAAGAATTAAGCTTTATATATCACATAATATATATATATTTTTATTATAATAACTATTATAATAATAATTTTAAATAATTTCATTTTACTAAAAAAATTAATAACGAATATAATTTTAAATAAGTCGAATATTTTATCGTTTAATTTTTAAATAATTTATCGATAACGATATTCTTGTTACTAAAAAAAACGAAATCATCTTTTTTAAACGTTATATCTTTTTTATAATAATTAATTTATTTAATTATCGCAAATTGTATTTTATTTAAGTTATCGCGTATATAAATAAAATATTTTATATATAATCGATAATATTTTTTATTTTTGCAATATTAAAACGTTTTCGAGTAATAACGTAATTAATAATATTAAAGTTAAAATTTATATAAAAATGAAAATCTTTATTTATATAAAAAAACGATATATTATTAAAGATTGAAATATTATTATTATTCGCAAACTCGATTATAAATATTTATTTAATTTAATCGTTTTATATATAATTATAATAAATATATAAATAACGTTTTAAATTTTAATTATTTCGTTTCGTTTATTTATTTATTTTAAAATAAAAAATTATAAATAATTTAATTTAAATATCGAATTTTTTATAAAAAGATTTTTATATTATAATAATAAATTATAAATCTCGATCGAATATTATTAATGTTAATAATTCGTATATATAAAAAACTTTTTTAATGAGCATTTTAATAATGTTTTTAATAAATGTGTTATTATTTTTCGTTATATATAATACGTAATAACGCTTTTTAATTAAATAATTAATTAAAACTTATATATCGTTATTATTTTTTGATAACAAAAAATCGACGATAAAGTTTATAAAAATGTTTTATTAACGTTTTTATGAAATTGAAAATAATTATAATAAGTCGTATTTACGATATTTAAAAACTTTAATTTTTTTATAAATGTAATAATTATTAATATATAAAAAGGTTATTATTTTTATATTATTTTTAATAATATTTTTATTTAAATAATTTATATATATAAGCAACTTTTAAATAATTATATAAAAATTAATCGTATATTTTTTAAATAATAAATGTGTATATCGATTTAAATACTTATAAACGATTTTTATAACAAAGAATTTCGTTTATAATAACGCATTTATTAAGTGTAATATTTTTAAATTTCTTTTTATTAATAATGATTATCTCGCGTATATTATTATATTCTTTATCGATTTTATTTATTTTTAATATTTTATAATAAAAAGAGTTTATCGATAATCTTAATATCGAATTCGATATTATCGAGATTTAATTAATTTAATATAAAAATAATTTAATGCTATTATTTTAATCATTTATTTTTAAACTTCGTTAATTTATATTTAATTATTCGAATAAAAATATCGATTTTAAAGTTTTATAATTTTAACGATAAATGATTTTAACGTTATACTTAAATAATATATCGAAATATTTAATTTAACGACGACTCAAATTACGTTTTTTTATAAAATTGTTAAAAGATATATATTAAATATTATATATGAGTTAATTAAATATATTAAAAATATAAAAGAATCGTGTTTTTAAGCTTATTCGTTAAAATAATATCAAAATACGATTAATTTTAAAGTTAATTTTATATACGTTACGCAAAAAATTAATTTTTAATAAAAATATATAAAATTTTTATAATTTGTAAATATCTTAATTAAAATATCAATATATTTTAATTTAAGTCGTTAATGTTTTAAATATCGTATAATAACTAATACTTTTTTATTATAAATTTAATAATTATATTTAATCGAAGTTAAAATTTTATTATAAAAAATTATTAAATATAATATATTTTTATTATTATATTATAATAATACTTTTTCGTTAATATAATCGAAAAATTTCGTTTTTAAATTTATTTTTTCAAATTTATCGAAATATCGCAAAATAAAAATTTATATAACGATAATTTTTAATTAAATAAAGACTTTTTAATAAACAAATAATTATTTATAAATAATTTTTCTTTTTTTAAATAAATTATCGATTTAATTATTTTCGAGAACTTTTTTATAAAAAATTTATAAAAGTTATAAAATTTGACGAAGGTTTATATTTTTTTTAAATTTGTAAACTTTATTTAATCGATAACGATTTATATTTTAATAAAGTTTATTTATAATTTATCGATAAACATCAATAAATTTAAAAATTTAATTTCTTAAATATAAAATTTATATTTGAGAATGTTTATTTTTAAGTCGATTTCGCGTAACTTTTAAAGAATTAATCGAATATATTAAACGTGTTTTTTTTTGATTTTATTATAAATGAGAATATTATTTAAATATGTTTAATAAAAATTATTAAAATATTTAAAAAGAACAATATTTATATATTATTAATAAATAATAAATTCGTTTATTAATTTGAATAAAAACATTCGATGTTTATAAACTTTAAAAGAGATAATAAATATAATAAAGTTTTTATTATTTTAATGTAATTTAAACTTATTAAAAGTAACGATAATATTTAATTGTGTAAAATATTTACAATTTTATATTTTAATCAAAATTTTATTTATTAATAAAATAAAATATCGATTTCTTTTAATAATAACGTTTAACTTTCGATAATTTATATAAAATCGAAAATCTTTATTTGATTTCTCGAAGAATAAAATAAATAAAGCGAATAAAGCATAATTAAATACGATTTTTTTTAAATGCTCGCCTAAATACTTTTTGATTTATTCGAATTTATAATTTAATAATAAATATATACGACTTTTCGATAATACGTTTTTATTTACTTTTTTAGCGAATTTCAATTTATAATTATAAAAGCGATATGAAATTAATATATTCGTCTTTAATTTATCGAAAACATTTATATAATTATAATATTTTTTAAAAAACTTATTAAACATCTCTTTATGAATGAAAATTGAAATATTATTAACTTAAATAACTTTTAAAATATAAGATTTATGACATTTTTTATATTTTCGCTTAAATTTATACGAATATAATTCATTAATCGATAAACGATTATTTTTCTATAATTACGATATTATATTAAAAGATTTATTAATAATATTATAAATCTCATTTATCGTTAAAAAAAAAAGTTTATTTTCTTTATTTCGAATTAAATAATAATAAGTCGATGCATTAATTTTAATAATGTTAATAAAATCAAATTTTTAAATTATCTTTTCTTTAAATGCTTTAAATGTTAATGTTAATTTTTTTTATTTAAAATGTTCTTTAAAAGCTTAATATTAAAATCATTTTCTGAAAACTTAATATCGAAGTCGTCTTTATTCGATTCATTTTTAATAATAAATTTAAAAAGATATATATAAACAATAATTAAAGTAGTTGATAAAAATAAAAGATTCTTTAATAACGATATCTTATTGTTATTATATTTACAACGTTCAAAAATAAATAAAAACTTGTTTTTTTAATATATCAAAAACGATTTTATATTTATTCATTTATAATTTTTCGAGAATTAAATCGTATTATTTTAATTTAATAATCAAAATAAAACATAATTTTTTTTTTATAATTATACACGTTTAATGAAAATAATAAATAATAAATAATGAATTACTTAATTAACTATTTATCGTATTCTCATAAAGATTTAAATTTAACAAAAAAATAAAACTCGATTTATAAACGTTTATATATTTCGAGAATAATAATTTTATTAATAATAATATAAATTTTTATACATTTACAATTCACAAAAAAGTTTATAAATAATTTGTATTTAGTTTGTGATAATAATATAATAATCACTCGAAAATATCAACGTGTTAAAGAATTATTTAAAATATTTATAAAATATACTTTATTGTTATTATTGAAAATACGATTAATTAATTATAAAACGTTTATTAAGTTTATAAAAAACGATATGATTATAATTAACGACACAATAATATCGATAATATAATATATTAAAACGTTATATTTTAAATGATTGTAAACTAATTTATTTTTTATAAAAATTGACTATTTATTAACTTTTTTTCAAGTTATAAATTTGATAAAATATTTATTAAATAGATACGTAGCTTGATAATATAATAATATAGTAATTTTTTTAACAATTATCTCTTATCGTGATTTTAATAAAAATTATTCCTTTCTCGAATCGAAAAAAAATCATTATTAATGTTTATTTTAACATTATTAACTTTTTATTTTTTATTAATATTTAAAAAATAAAGTCGTATTCTTTTTAATGTTTTTTTTTAACATTCGTTTAATTTTAAACGATATAATTTTTCAATAATAATCGATTTTATTATAAATATAATATATAAATTTCTTCGATATTATTTCTTATTTTGATTTAATAACTAAGGCGAAAATCGCTTCGATAATTAAAATCGTATAAATTATTAATGTTATAATAATAATTATAAGCGATTTCTTTATTAAATTTAAAACAATTCGAATAAAAATTCTTATAAACAATCGAAATTAATAATTCGCTCGTTAATTATTATTTAATTTAAACAAATATTTTTTTACAATTTTTAACAAGTTGAAATTTTTATATGTGTTATATAAAAGCTTTAATCGTGTGATTAACTTCTTAAAAAACTTATTTAAAAAAGTGATATCGTTTTTATTAAAAACATTTTTAAAACGAATAAAGTTTGAATAAAATTTAATAAAAGTTTATATATCTTATATAAATGTTCGAAATTTATATTTAACATTAATTTTCGATCGAAATTTTTATAAATTTCGATTAATTAATTCATAATTTATATATAAAATATGTATAAATTTTTTATATTTCGCAATCGTTTTATTAAAATACAATTTATTACTTTACTATCGAATCGCGAAATAATATAAATAATTTATAAAATATTATTTAAATAATAATTTTTATTAAATATAAGTTTTTATTTTATTTTAAAAACTTAATCGTTTTATAAAAGATCGACGTTATTCGTGAAAATAAAACAATTAAAAAATTTTATAAACTTGTTTTTTTTTAACATTAATCAGTTTTTGACTTTATAATAAAAAAGTTTATTTTTTAAATTCTTCTTTAATAACTGAAATTTCATTTAATTAATTTTTCGTTATAATTATATCACTCACTTTTAATAATTATAAACGATGTTATTCGTTTATTTAATTATTTAATTTAACGTTATATAAAGCATTTATAACATTATTTTTTTCGATAATAATTTTATAATAACGAACGATAAATTCGCGAAAATCGTTTCGTTTAAAACGAAGTTAATTTAATATATTAAAAAATCTATTAAATTTAACTTACGCTTAATATAATAATTATTTATTAATATAAATATATTATAAATTAATCGTATTATATTATTAAGAAAAACTTTTAAATATAATTTATATTTTTTATTTCGATTAAAATTATATAAAAGATATAATAAAAAAAGAAAAAAGAAAAGAGTTTAAATGTTTAAAAAAATATAATATTAAAGAATATTATTAGTATATATAAAGGAATAATGTAAGACTGAGTTAAAAAATCTTGAATTTATATGTGCAGTCAATTATAAATTTTATATCATTACGCTTTTCGATTAGCGCTCGAATAACGGCTTTTAGGCCTCTCAAGCGCCCTCATTAAAAATTTATATATATAAATCTTACATCTTTTACCCTTTATCTCTTTAAGAATATAATTTTTTTATAATTTCGTAAATTATATAATTCGATATGCGCTTTTCAATGAATTAAAAATCATGAAATTTAAATATATATATATCGATATATATTTAATTCAAATATATCATTATTCGAAACGATAAAGCGACTTTCGAGAAACCTTTACTCTCATTTAACGAATTATTTTCTTTTTTGAATAATATTATAATTCTTTATTATATTTACGAAATTATTATATTATTAAAATCGTATAAATTTATTTTATAATAATGATTATATAAACATATAATATAAATCTTTAAAAGTCGCGAGAAATCGATCATAAAAAATTTAACACATTTTATATATATTTTTAAATAAGCGCAACTTTATATAAAATTCGTAAATCGTAAATAATGTAACGATAAAATTAATAAAAAACGTAAATTTCTCGCTTAATAATCGTAGATCGTAAAACGTAAAGTTCGAATTCGAAAAAAAAAAAAAATTTAAAAAAATTTAAAAAAAGAAAAAATTTTAAAAAAAGAAAAGTTTTAAAAAAAGAAGAAAAAGAAAATTAAAAAAAATCACAATTCGTTTTAAATTTACATAAAATTTATGAATTTAAAAAATAATTAAATTTAGAATTTCGATTTTAAAAAAAAAAAATTAATTTTAAAAGAAATTTTAAGAAAAAATTTTGAAAAAAAAATTTGAAAAAAAAGTTTAAAAATTAAAACAAAATATCAACTTTTTGCATTTTAAATAAAATTT